>JARQOC010001399.1:0-42064 GCA_033576535.1 Allobates femoralis
ATATCCTGTATTATTCATATAGCAAGTCTGCCAGACGCCTGTGGAAAAACGGTTTACAGTCTGATGACACCAAAGATGAATTTTTTGGCTAAAATTCCAAAATCTATGTTTGGTACAAAACCAACACTGCCCATCACTAAAAGAACACCATACCTACAGTGCAGCACGGTGGGGGCAGCATTATGCTTTGTTGATTTTTTTTGAGGATTGGAATTTTAGTCAAGGTGATGGGAAATATGAACATTTCCAAACATCAGTCAATTTTGCAACAAAACGTTCAGGCCTCTGCTAAAAAGCTGAAGATAAGAAGGAATTTCATCTTTCGGCATGACAGAGATCTGACCTCCAGATCATCTGAAAAAGAACTGAAATGATTCTCCCGTGGTGATTTTTTTTACATGACGAACACCTGGAAATTTTACCAGGGGTGTGTAGACTTAATATGCACTGTAACTCCCACGTGAGAAGCACTATTACTTTCACAACCAGAGACCAGTTCCTGCATTCTAGCAGATTTCTAAACCGGTCTGACCAGTCGAAGGAGGAGAAGTCTCTCACTCTGGAGTTTTTTTTATCCCACAATCATACATGTTGTAAATTTAAACAAAACATAATAGTGGTGTAATATAAAGGAAGTTATAATAATGCGGCTAAGTAATCACCGTCACTTGCATGTGTATAGCGGTGTTGCTTATTATGGCTATTTCTTGATAAGTTGATCGTGCCACCCAGTCAGGTTCTGGGTAGAAATGTTCATCACGTCTCCAATTAGGATCTTACACTTAGCTGAATTACCTGAAGAAGAGGTAGTCGCAGGATGTGTCCCATTTGTAGTCATCAAATGTCACAATGTTGAAATCGCAGGAGGTGCAACGCAGCTGGTTACAGGCTCTGGAGAAAAGGAAAAATGAGGAGGAAAGTGTAACCAGTGCTTTATAGAACACGTCAATACTGGGGGTGACCAGAAGACTTCATGTAATGAACGTGCTGAATTAAAATGCTGAGGTGAGACCCTGCAGAGTACAACAGACTACATACACTAGAGAGCAGCAGCTATATCCCCAGTGTCTGTATATTTAATTGCATGGCCTATAAGTCCCCTTACACTGGCATGTCACTCTCCACAAGGAGAGACGTTAACCCCTTAAGGTGGGGTCACATGCGGCGATCTCGCCCGCGACATCGCCGCAAAGTGACGTCACAGCGAAGTCGCGGGCGATATTGCAAGTGCGTCGCGCTGTGTGACAGCGCGACGCAACTGCAAATTATCGCTGGTCGCAGGTTGACAGGTTTATGAACATGTTCATCAACCTGTGACCAGCGATTAGGCTGGATCGCGCCGTCTGACACTGTTGGCTGCGCGATCCAGCCTATATCACAGCGTTTCTGAGCCATCCCTCGCTGGGCTGAGCCCTGCCCAGCGAGCGACGGCTCCGCCCACATCGCAGCCGCATCACCGGCAACGTCGTGCCGTGTGACAGCTGTCGGAAGCGAGCGGGCACCCGCGCATCGCTTCCGACATCGCAGGCCAGATCGCCGCGTGTGACCCCACCTTTAGACCTAAGTCAGAGATCTGTCACCTTGCTTTGCACTGAGGAGGGGCAACACCTCAAAACATGTGTCTGCAAATAGATATTGTAGATTGGCTTTTATCCTAAGTCATATGACAAGGGGCATTAATGGATCAATATTGAATTTTATGATTGCAGTTTCCAGTAGTTGGTACAAGTACAAGTTATATTCCTCTATGAAGAGGCAAATTGCAAATCCCAAACACAGGGACACTCGGCCTAGCTAATGTGCTCTCTATGGCAGAGCGGATATCAGAGTCCTCTGGTAGCAGCTTATCCTTCGAGAACAAAGTCTTCAGACATGGAAATTATACAGCCCAGATCCTTCTCTTCTCAAACATAATCTCTTGGGTGGTCAGGTGGCCACCATATACACAGATAGTCGATGTATCCTGCTGAAATGGGAGGGCTCAGACAACTTACCTAATGTGTATGAAAGCCTTAAAGACATCACTCACTGCTATTGACAGGTGCAGTCAGCAGAGTAATGTATATGGGGACCCACAACAAATGAAGTCAGGGACATAATGATCCGACATGTCCAATTTTGGACTGCTCATCCTTTTACTTCATGAGAGAAGTTTGACAGAGACTCCTGATAGAGAGCACAGGAGCGATCTGCTGAGTGAAGGTTTCCGAGTATGGAGGAGTCGAGAGAAATAACAGCCAGCTAAACCAACGTTCAGCCGACAACAAAGAAGAGTACGGGGGCATAAATCAACAGTCAGGATCCTCCTCAATATATGGACGGCACCAAAGGCCATCACAAACATTATAAATAAGCTGACAGATGATGTCGGCGGAAGGAGGACGCAGCACGTTAGATTTCTAGGGACATATCTATGTTTTTTGGCACAAGGGTAAGCTGCCGCCAGAGTCTGAGAGTGTTCCTGTGTATAAAGTGTGTATGTGTCTGTGTTGCTTAATTGTACAATGATAAACTCAGCATCGTAAAGGGGTTTTCCCACGAAAAAAGGTAATTTACTCGTCGTAAAATCCTTTTCTTGGAGCTTTAATTGGGGGACACAGGAAGACCTTGGGTGTATGCTTGCTGCCATCAGGAGGCTGACACTATGCAAAGTAACAGAAAAGCAACTCCTCCCCAGCAGTATACACCCACCTACTGGCACAAATCCAACTCGGTTAGTGAGAATAGCAATAGGAGCAACCATATAACCACCAACTTGCTCAACTATAAACAAAGAAAGGGAGCTGTGTCCCCCATTTGAAGCTCCAAGAAAAGGATTTTATGGTGAGTACCAAAAATCCCCTTTTCTTAATCGATTCATTGGGGACACAGGAAGACCTTGGGACGTACAAAAGCAGTCCCATCGGTTGGGTGTAATAACAGAAGTATTTGGGAGAACTCAGACCACGGCGGCCTGTAGAATCTTGCGCCCCAAAATGGCATTTGCAGATGCTAGAGTATGAAATCTGTAAAATTTAACAAATGTGTGAACTGACGACCAGGTGGCCACTTTGCAAAGCTGAGCTGCCGAAGCCTGGTGTGTGACAGCCCAGGAAGCTCTCACTGCCCTAGTGGAATGTGCCGTTAGTCTGGATGAACAAGGAACCTGTTTAATGCGGTATGCCTCCAAGATAGTGGAGCGAATCCACCGGGCAATTGTAGCCTTAAAGGCTGCCAATCCCTTGCGAGGACCATGAGGGACCACGAAGAGAGAGTCCACTCATCGAAAGAAAGCGGTTCGCGAAAGGTAGGTACTGGGCAAAGGGAGGGTAGGACAATCTCCTCATTGATGTGGAAAGTGGAGAATACCTTTGGTAGGAACTTTTCTATGGGACAAAGGACTACTTTGTCCTGATGGAAGATCAAGAAAGGAGAACGACATGAGAGTCGCAAGTTCCTACACCCTCCGAATGGAGGTGATCGCCACAAGGAAGGCGACCTTCCACGTTAGGAGAGGTAAACTGACCTCTTGTAGGGGCTCGAATGGAAGATCTTGGAGTACGTCTAGTACCAAATTCAGATCCCAGGGATCAAGAGAGGGACAAAACGGAGGGAAGACGTGAGCCACTCCTTGAAGGAACATCATGACTTGAGGAAGGGAGGTGAGCTGCCTCTGGAAAAGTACCGAAAGTGCGGACATTTGGCCTTTCAGGGAGCTAAGGGATAGGCCTGCATCAAGGCCAGACTGGAGAAAAGCCAGGAGAGATGGAAGAGAAAAGACCATTGGGGAACGATTGCGGTCCTCGCACAATTGGAAGAAAGCCTTCCACGTGCGGTGATAAGCGCATGATGAGGATGGTTTTCTGGCTTTTAACAGTCTGGATGACTTGTTCAGAAAGACCCGACGATCTCAGTACCGCGGCTTCAACAGCCACGCTATTAAATTGAGCGACCGAAAATTTGGGTGTTGAAAAGGACCCTTAGTCAGAAGGTCCGGGAGATTGGGGAGTGGCCATGGAGAGTCCGCGAGGAGGTTGACTACCTCTGCATACCAGAACCGTCTGGGCCAATCTGGAGCTACGAGGATTACGGTTACTCCTTCTGCTCAGATTTTCTTGAGAATCCTGGGAATGAGAGGGATGGGGGGAAAGAGATAAGGGAGGGAGAACTGGACCCATGGAATCACAAGAGCGTCCGCGTCGAGGGCCTGGGGATCCCTGGACCTGGTGACGAAGGGACGGAGCTTGTAATTGTCCCTGGAGGCCATCAGGTCTACGTCTGAAAAGCCGCATCTGAGGCAAATTTGGTGGAATACCTTTGGGTTCAGGGACCACTCTTCTTGGTCCAATCCCCTGCGACTGAGATAGTCGGCCACCCAGTTGTCCACGCCTGGAATGTGGATTGCTGAAATTGCGTGAATGTGTAGCTCGGCCAATTGGAGGATTTGGGTCACTTCCGCCATGGCTGAGCGGCTCAGAGTCCCTCCCTGGCGATTTATGTATGCCACTGCCGTTGCGTTGTCCGTCTGGATTCGGACATGGCGGCCAGTCAGGGAGGTTTGCCAGTACAGGAGGGCTTGGAGGATCACCCTGAGTTCTAGGATGTTTATAAGCAGGGAGGCTTCCTGGGAGTTCCACGTGCCCTGGGCTGTGTGGCCGAGGAAGGTCGCGCCCCAATCGGAGAGACTGGTGTCGGTGGAAATGATTGTCCATCTGACTGGGAGAAACGATCTGCCACGAGAGAGAAGGGGGTACTCGATCCTCCAGAGGAGTGACTGTCTCGCTGATCTGGAGAGGTGGACTGGGCGATCGAGACTGCTGAGGAAGCGATCCCATCTCGCTAGCAGAAAGTGCTGGAGGGGCCTCGTGTGAAATTAGGCAAATGGAACAGTTTCAATGGAGGCCACCATTCTGCCCAGAATCCTCATGGAGAATTGGAGTGACAGAGGAGAGGGCTGCCTGAGACTGTGATTCCCACACAGCTGGGTGGCACGCTTCTCTGGGGGAAGGAAAATGCGGGACTGAGCTGTGTCGAATATCATGCCCAGAAAGGTGATCCGCTGAATCGGAACAAGGCAAGACTTCTTGACATTGATGATCCAGCCCAAGCGACTGAGAGAATCCAGAGATATTTGCAGGCTTTCGAGACACCCTGAGCGAGAGGGTGCCTTTATCAGGATGTCTTCCAAGTAGGGTATTGCTAAAATTCCCTTGGACCGAAGGATGGCCACCACCATTGCCATAATTTTCGTAAAGACCCGGGGAGGCACTTCCGGTTCCGGCGCCGCCATGACCAGCCGCGTTTAGCGAGGCTCCGAGTCCCTCCTAGGCAATCCAGCCACATCCAGCCTCCTTGTGCATCTACCGCCACAAGCCACCTACAGAAAGGAGACCGGGATCGCGAGGCACACAGACGCCATCAGCGCGATGGACCGGTATGTCACAAAGAGGGGAGAATCCAGCCGGTCTCTCGCGCAGCACGAGGTCGCGGCTAATGGCGCCCGCGACCCGGGCGGGAGGGGAGAGCGGGTACACAGCCCAGAAAGGAGAGAAGATCCCCTGACGGGACCCAGATCTGAGGAGGTAACGGGCAATAACGAGGGGCAGCCAAAAGGTCCTATGGGAGAGACCATGACAGACAGCACAGACACAGGCACAGAACGGGAGGGAGAGGACCAGCCGGGGCTGCAGGAGGACAGGAGGCACGAGCAGCCTGAAGCAGTGCAAAGAGGTGACACACAGGCTACACAAGCAACAGGTGTTTGGCAGTCACAGTTCCAAATAGACTACAAAATATTGGCCAAAGAGCTTGCGATCCACATGGCAGAGGAATTTAAAGCTGCAGTTGCTGATATGGTCACAACTAAGACCAAAGAGCTCAAAGCAACAATGGGAGAGCATTCACTAAGAATTAAAGAGTCAGAAGTCAGAATCTGCACTGCTGAGGATAGAATACTGGAACTTGAAGATCAGGTGATGGCCCTGCAAAAAAGAGCTGATTATACCTTTACAAAACTGGAGGATATCGAGAATAGGTCAAGGAGGAGTAACCTTAAGATAGTGGGACTCCCAGAAAAAATTCCTGTGGGCCAACTTGAAGAAATCTTCGAAGTAGACCTACCCAAGGCTTTAGGAGTAATGCACAGATGTAAAACGGAAAGAACCCACAGAATTGGGCCACCTAAAGAGAACATTCCCACAACATCAGATATCTCCAAAAACACGACTTCTACGAGGAATATTAACAACAAACCAAGACACGCCATCGCAAAATTTCTGAATCACAGGGATAAGGAAGAGATCCTCAGGGCTTACAAAGCCAGAAGACACCCTTTGACACTACATGGCCATAAAGTCTCGGTTTTTGCAGACTACTCGGTTGAAGTCACTCGCCGCAGAAGAGCATTTAATGAGGCATGTTCCATACTTTACAAAAAAAAATGTGCGATTCCAGCTAACTTTTCCTGCTACCCTGAGATTCAATTCGAGGGAGGGTGTTCCAATGGCTTTCACAGACCCAGGAGAAGCAATAACGGAGATCTTAGAAAACACTCGTTCGCCGAGAGCTGTGACACCTCGAAATGCAGCCACGGATAAAAGACCACCATCGACGGTACCAGAGATGGAGGCTGAAGACGATCGTGACTCGGTTAGATCATATAGGTTACGCTCTACTGCCATAAACGAAAACCCATCAGCCAGTGGTGGGACTCCCAAACAACAACGACAAACAGGAAACCGCTGGCAAAAGAAGAAATAACGCCGTGGAAACTGTCGGCAGAAATGGACACTTTTGGGTTATGCCTAACAAAGGAATAAATAGACACCTTTTATTCAAAAGACCAAACTAAGTGGCCTAAGTGGCCTTGAGACGATATCGTCCCATGTCTCAACACTATGACGTCCCTGAGAACTAACGTGAATAGTCAAGGGTCCGGTCTGCCTTGATATCCCCAGCCCTCTCCCCCCCCCCCTCTCTCCACCCCCTCTTTTCTTCCCTGCCCCCCCCCCCCCTTTTTTTTTTTTTTTTCTCTTTTCCTCTGTTCTTTTTTTCCCTCCTTCTCTCTATCTTTTTGCAGTATTGCTGTTCTGGCGTCTGGAGGAGATACCGAGACATGCAGGGAATCACCCGTGATTGAACTCTCAAGTTTGAATACGAGATCATAAGTGGTGAACTCTATGGATTCTTATTGCTGTTGGGGGGGGGGGACGGGACGGGGAGGGATTGATTAATGGGACTTATGGAGAAAGAGGAACAATGACATTTCTTCAACCAGAAGATCAAAAATATTCATATATATAAAGACACTAATTCCGTATTGTATGCACTAGTTAAAAGCACTTCAAAGGGTATTGAACCCAAAGTTATTCTGGTTACAATTTTAAATGTAGATATGTGAAGAAGACCACAATCAGAGATAAGGTGGTAGTGTGAACCGAAATTGTTGATCTGAGTAAAATAGGGACACATACTAAATCGTAAATATGCAATTAATAACCAGCTGGTTGCTGTGGAGGGATAGGACGTTCGCATATGGGCTGTATTGGAGGGAAGAAGAGAAGTCATCTACCAGTGCAGGAAAGGAGAAGGAGTGAATACGATACTATGTGGGAGAAAATGGAGAAATTGGGGAAAGGGAGGGCACCTAGAATCATTATCAATAATGCAAAGAAATATCAGCACGATATAGAGGAGTTAACTGTCATTAAGGAAATGAAAACGCAGGGAAAAAGGTTGGCAGGATGTACGAATCACTATTTATCAGAAACTTCACTAGACGACGGTTCCGATGGTTAGGTGGGTCTCCTGGAACGTAAAGGGTATGCGCTCCCCGGCGAAGCGCATGATGATTCTGCGGCATCTTAAAAGACTCCGCACAGATATTGCCTTGCTTCAGGAGACCCACTTGACGTCTGAGGATTTTTTTCGACTAAAGAAGTTGTGGGTGGGGGAGGTCTATGGATCCGGAGCAGTTGAGAAGAAAGCGGGTGTTTTAATCTTAATCCATAGATCTCTACCACACAAAGTCCTGTCCACACAGTTAGATGATAGGGGCAGGATAATCCAAATGTCCATCCAGATCCAGAAAGACATATTTTCTGTATACAATATATATGCGCCAAATACAAACCAGAAGGTATTTTTTCAAGATTTGCAAGCTAGACTCCTAACTGATGAAGGACACAACAGGATAGTAGGAGGTGATTTCAATATGGTATTATATCCGGAGGAAGATAGGAGACAATCAACACATTTGGAGGGAGGAGGCCAGACACCAACAAGACTGCGCACTGAAAGCTTTCTCGAATCTATTTTCACTGCTGTGACTATGAATGATGCATGGAGAATGATGCATCCTCTTGACAGAGAATATACCCACTTTTCCCACCCCCATGGATCTTGGTCCAGAATAGACATGTTCTTTACCTCCCCTAATGTATTACAAAGATTAACTGAAATCAAAATTGAGGACATGGTAATTTCTGACCATAGCCCATTGGTGTTGGAGTCTAAAGACACTTACGAGAAAGGTACAGATTATTTATGGAGATTTCCAGACACATTTATTAAAGATGAAAATTTTGTTTCCCTCCTTAGAGAATGGTGGTCAACATATTCAAGAGACAACGAATCCCATCGCTCCGATCCGGGCTTATTCTGGGAAGCAGCAAAATCGGTGCTGAGGGGTAATGTAATGGCTTACAGCATGGGGATAAAAAAGAAAATAAAAGAACAATTTGTAAAGGCCAGCCTGGAAGTGAGGAACGCCTACTCTAAATATAAAAGTACGATGGCTGACCCTGATAGAGAGTCCTGGCAGCAGGCCAAAGAATCATTTGTTATGTGGGCAAGACGTAGGGAAGATATATATAAAAGTAGAATGGAACTTAGTCTCCACAAATTCGGTGATAAAGCCGGTAGATTGCTGGCACGGCTATCCCGGGGCAAACAGATTTCATCCCCCATCCAAAAGATAATAGATGGTCGAGGCAACATATGGACCAATCCTAAAGATATTAACCAGGCTTTGGGACAATTTTATGCATCCCTTTATTCAGATAGAGACCCTGAAATACCTACGCAGTCAGAATTGCTGCAATTGTTCCGCCTGCCCGAATTATTAGAAGAAGATAAACAATTCCTGAACAAACCGGTTACAGTAGAGGAAATCGAGGGCGCAATCAAAAACATAAACCCCGGTAAAGCGCCTGGTCCAGATGGGTACAATGGGGCTTTCTTTAAAGCCCTCAAAGAACAGATTTCCCCTGTGCTATGTGACCTATTTAACTCGATACTCCAGGGTGCTCCCATCCCTGATAGAATGAATTTGGCTCATATAAAACTCATTCCCAAACCAGGAAAGGCACTAACAGACCCGGCGAGCTTTAGACCGATTTCCCTGATAAATCAGGATTTAAAACTTCTTTCCAAAATAATGGCGGACAGACTGGCGACAATTATGCCTAGATTAATACCTCATCACCAGTCTGGCTTTATAAAGGGTAGATCAACCACTACTAATATCAGAAGAGCGATGCTGTTGATCGATGCCATGAGACGAAAGGTGGGAATGGAGAAAGGGGACCCAGCCATGATCACACTAGATGCAGAAAAAGCATTTGATAATGTAAAGTGGTCATGGCTGGGTAAAGTCCTGGATTCCATAGGACTGGTGGGACCGTACAGAAAATATCTCCAATCTTTGTACAATAACCCAAAGGCATGTGTTAGCACTCCTGGCTACCTGTCCGATACATTCTCCCTGCAGAAGGGGACGAGGCAGGGATGCCCGTTGTCCCCTTTACTTTTTAATCTGGCCATAGAACCCCTGGCACTTTGTTTGGAGAAAAGCACGATATACGAGGGTTTTAAAGTGGGAACCAAAGAAATCAAGCTGTCGCTTTTTGCAGATGACATTATTCTCTATGTTCAAGACCCAGAGAGAGACTTACCCCACATATTGAAAAACATTGAAACTTTGGGCAAACAATCGGGCTTTACCCTAAACAAAGAAAAATGTGAGATCCTGTTCATTAACCCGAAAAGTAGAAATTCGCAAAAACCAAAATTCTGCGATCTCCCAGTAGCTAAAGAAAGCATTAAATACTTAGGTATTCATTTGGCTAGATGTCCTAACCTGACGTACAAACTTAATTTTACACCAATTCTCTCAAAAATTGAAAAGGAGTTGACGGGTTGGTCTAAGCTGCCACTATCTCTGACGGGAAGATGCCATCTACTTAAGATGATTAGTTTTGCCAGACTACTATATCCACTTCAGAATATCCCCATGCTGTTAAAACATACTGATATAACCAAATTAAATAAAGCCTTCTCAAAATTTTTATGGAAAGGACGAAAATCTAGATTGGCTCTTGGTATTCTGATGCAGTCGAAGCAAGAGGGAGGACTACAGCTCCCAAATGTTCGCGGATACAACTTAGCATGTATCCTACGTAACGTGCTTGACTGGTTCAGGGGAACCAACAGATACTCCGATGGGGTACTGGAGGGAGAATTCGCTAAACCTTGGGAACTGGCAGCCTTGCTACACTCACCTATGCCTCATCTACCGAAGACGCTTAAGAACACTGTTATATATAGGGACACCATAGCAACATGGAAAGGAGTGAGAAAAAAATTAAATCTGTCATGGAAAATTTCCAAGACACTCAACCCTTGGAAATGTCCGGCATTCCAGCTGGGTCGTGAGAACCAACTCTTTGCGGCCTGGAGAGAAAGAGGCATTAAAACCTTGGGCGACCTTATAAACACTAGAGAAAAAAGATGGATGACGGAAAACAAGGTCTTGCATACTTATAATCTCCCGCGATTTCAGGCTATGCAATACCGCCAGATCTACCATAATCTCCTCTCTCAATTACGAGATGTCACCGGAGAGGTAGATGACAATTTATGGTCCAGTCTGATGGGACTAAACGTGGGAGATGTTTCCATTACCTCTCTGTACGCTAAATTGCAGTCAGCTCTGAGACCGGCAAGGAGAACTACTCTCTTTGCAAAATAGAAAAAACATATAGAAGACCCTGACCTCGGGGAGCAAGGAAACCACGGACGCGGTTTTCAGTCCTAGTGAGACCTAAAGTTAAAGGGGGGGTAGGCCTTCCTGATTTTAAACGTTATTATCAGGCAGTCTTGCTCTCTAGGATTGTCGACTGGAGGTTCAGTGATGCCCATAAACAGTGGGTGCTCCTGGAGAAACTTCTATCACCCTCCTCCTTGTACTGGCTGCCTTGGCTGGGGGACACTGGACGCCCACCTGTGACGGGCTTCCCTCCCCTCACACAAACTGTTTTGAGGTTCTGGGATAGATCATACACGAAATTACGTTTGACTTCCCGATTGAGCAGACTGAGTCCCCTTTTTGACAATCCAGCCTTCCCCCCTGCAATGAACAGATCTAGGTATCTGTGCTGGTCACAACTAGATGGAGTGGGGCTGGGACAAGTGAGGGATAGGCTTGCGGGGCTCTCCGGCGTGGGGGGGTTGCGAGGTCCTGACGATGCGGCTCCTTTGTCCTGGTTGGAGTTTATGCAGTTGCGAAGTTTTCTCTCCAATATTTCAATAGGGGCGCTAACTCCGTTTGAATCCCTGATGCTCCCCACCGAGGGTCCCTCCCATGTGGTTTCGGTGCTCTATAGCCTGATCCTGAACTCGCTCCACACTGGCACGCTTGGATTTATGGAGGCTTGGGAGAGAGATCTGGGGATCACCTTTTCTGAGGCAGACAGCTTAAAAATTTTTACTCTTGTGCACAAGATGACAATGTCTAGTCAAGCGCAAGAGAGAAATTATAAATTGCTGACGCGTTGGTACAGATGCCCTACCCTGCTCCACAGGATTAATCCGGAAGTCTCAGACACTTGCTGGAGATGCGGTTCTGCTGTGGGCTCTATGCTTCATGTCTGGTGGTCCTGCGATCTCCTGCAACCCTTCTGGGCCTCGGTTTTCGATGCCTTCCATCTAATGACTGGGGTCCGCCATGAACCCTCTCCACAATTAGCTCTGTTATCTCTGATACCCGGCTCGATAACCTCCATCAAAAAGGGGATTCTGAGGTTCTGCCTAATAGCTGCCAGGGCAGTTATTCCCCGACACTGGAGGTCCACTGAGGTCCCCTCTACAGTGGAATGGATATCTGAAATGGATAGGTTGCACCGTATGGAATCGCTTGCAATGGGAGATAGTGACGCCGGGTATGAACAGGGGCGCACTTGGTTCCTCTGGCAATCCTTTAAGGAGGGCCAGGGGTTCTTGACTTGGTTGCGCACCTACTCGTAATTTCCAACACCTGGGCGTCTAGACTGCTGGGTCTTTCCCATTCCCCCCCCCCCTCTTACCCCTCCTACCCCTTTCTAATTTTTCTCTTTTTTTCTTCTCCCTTCTTATGTCTCAGTGTATACATTTCTCATTGGCTGTGTGTGTTTTCTAAGTTTTGATCCAGACGTGATTTTCAGGTAATGAAACATGCATTCTCTTGTTGGGGGTTTTACTGGTGTCCCTTTGTACCTGATTTCTTACAGCTGTAATATGCCACTGTACTAGGATCTGGATTCTGTATTGGTTATTTCTATTGTTATGCTTGTTTGAAACTTTAATAAATATATTTACAGAAAAAAAAAGAAGACCCTGACCTCGCACAGAAAATTCTGGAAGGATGGGGAAACTTCAGGAGATATGTACATAATGAAAGGTGGAGAGACACCCAATTCCGGATAATACATGGGACTATACAGGCATTCAATATACCCTATACTCAAAATACCCAGGAACGGTGGGTAGATTGCCCTAAGTGTAAAACACACATGACGGATCTGGAACATGGACTTTGGTCTTGCCCTGCTTCTCGACTGTTTTGGAATGATGTGGAGGGATGGGCGAGAGGTATATGCAAGGGTCTAGACAGATTGAATCCAATGATGTGGCTTTTTCACTATCAGGGTGATTTGAAGGGGAAGGAACAGCCGCACATATTATTTCACTATATTGCTATCACTGCAAAGCGACTTCTATTGCAGTCTTGGCTTAATGACAAACCACCTGGTCTATTGCAGGTCAAATCGGCACTACGTACTATCCTCGCAATTGAATCCTTAGATGCGCTAAGTAATCCCAGCAAGTTAACACCAAAATTTTTCCATAAATGGAGAGGGTTTATTGAACTAGAATTTTCAGATGCTGAAATTAAGAACCTTATGATACCCCACAGTTCTTCAACTTGGTACGCCTTGGAAAATCTGGGAGATACACTGGGTAGACTTAAATGCGTAATCTGAGAAACAGACTCCCCAAGCTGTCGTATATATATAGAATGAATAAATGCAAAGGTTCTTGTAATGATATCTAGGAAGGGAGGTGGGCGGGTTTAAGGGAAAATAGTTATATAAACTATAATTATTATTCTGACATTGTTACTATACAAATTTGATAACATATGTTATGTTACATTACTGTAATTGTATGATAACAAAAATCTCTTTTTTGCAAGATATGTTTCTGTACACATATTTATGTTTAAACAATAAAAGTGATGGTTCAAAAAAAAAAAAGACCCGGGGAGCCGTGGCAAGGCTGACTGGTAGGGCGGTTAACTCGTAATGTTGGGACCCTACGGCGAAGCGCAGGAATCGTTGGTGAGACGCATGGATGGGAACGTGGAGGTAGGCATCCTGGATGTCTATGGAGGCCATGAATTCTCCTGGCTCCATAGACGCTATTACTGAATGAAAGGGACTCCATCCTGAAGTGTCTCAACCAGAGCATGGTGTTGAGAAGCTTCAAGTCCAAAATGTGGCGAATGGAGCCTCCCTTTTTTGGGACCAGAAGGTCGCGCCCCAATCGGAGAGACTGGTGTCGGTGGAAATGATTGTCCATCTGACCGGGAGAAACGATCTGCCGCGAGAGAGAAGGGGGTACTCGATCCTCCAGAGGAGTGACTGTCTCGCTGATCTGGAGAGGTGGACTGGGCGATCGAGACTGCTGAGGAAGCGATCCCATCTCGCTAGCAGAAAGTGCTGGAGGGGCCTGGTGTGAAATTAGGCAAATGGAACAGTTTCAATGGAGGCCACCATTCTGCCCAGAATCCTCATGGAGAATTGGAGTGACAGAGGAGAGGGCTGCCGGAGACTGTGATTCCCACACAGCTGGGTGGCACGCTTCTCTGGGGGAAGGAAAATGCGGGACTGGGCTGTGTCGAATATCATGCCCAAAAAGGTGATCCGCTGAATCGGAACAAGGCAAGACTTCTTGACATTGATGATCCAGCCCAAGCGACTGAGAGAATCCAGAGATATTTGCAGGTTTTCGAGACACCCTGAGCGAGAGGGTGCCTTTATCAGGATGTCTTTCAAGTAGGGTATTGCTAAAATTCCCTTGGACCGAAGGATGGCCACCACCATTGCCATAATTTTCGTAAAGACCCGGGGAGCCGTGGCAAGGCTGACTGGTAGGGCGGTTAACTCCTAATGTTGGGACCCTACGGCGAAGCGCAGGAATCGTTGGTGAGACGCATGGATGGGAACGTGGAGGTAGGCGTCCTGGATGTCTATGGAGGTCATGAATTCTCCTGGCTCCATAGACACTATTACTGAATGAAAGGGACTCCATCCTGAAGTGTCTCAACCAGAGCATGGTGTTGAGAAGCTTCAAGTCCAAAATGTGGCGAATGGAGCCTCCCTTTTTTGGGACCAGAAAGAGATTGGAGTAAAATCCCAAAAAGTGTTGATGCTTTGGAACGGGGACAACGCCTGCTTCCTCGAGGGAAGAAATGGCTTGGTGAAAGCCGAAGATCAGGTCTTTCGGTGGCCGGGATAGAAAAAAACGGTCTTGGGGGAAAAGAAGCAAAATCGATCTTGTACCCCACCGAGACAACGTCTTGGACCGAGGCATTGTCGATTACTGATAGTCAAACTGACCGGAAGGCCCTGTGGCAGCCCCCGAGGTTGGCGTCATGACCGATTGGCCGGCAACCAGAGTGTCGAAAGTGTGTGTTACGAGGGCGCCAGGAAGGAGCGGGCTTGTAGGAGGGCTTTTTCTATCCTGGCGGGCGGGGGAGCGATCTCGCCGATTGGAGGATTTGGGCGCTGACGGACGAAAGGAATGAAATTGAAAATTTCTCTTCTTAGGGATTGCCCGTTTACACTTTGCCTGCGGAAGAGAGGTACTTCTTCCGGCGGTGGTGTCCGATATGATTTTATCTAGCTTATTGCCGAATAGGTGAGAACCCTCAAAAGAGAGATTGGCGAGAGATTTGTTAGAGGCTGAGTCGGCATTCCAGGCCTTCAGCCATAGGGCCCTGTGAATGGAGATCATGTTGCCGGAGGCCTGGGCATTGCAGGATGCGGCATCGTGGCAAGCTGTGGCGATGTATTTTCCCGCCTGAGTGATCTGATCAGCCAGGCCCACTAGTTCCACGGGAGGTGCTTGGGACAGAATACCCCTACGGAGGTTCTTGGCCCAGGAGGCCACGGCCAGGGAGAAACAGGTGGCTGCGAATGAAGGGCAAAGAGAAGCGCCCGAAGCTTTGAAAGCTGATTTCTCCATGGCCTCAATGTATCTGTCTGGTCCTTCCTTAAGGGAAGCGCCGTCTGCCAGGGGTAGGATGGTGTTGGTAGCTAGACGTGAAACTGGGGGATCCACTGCTGGTGAGGTGGTCCATTTTTGGCGAACGTCCTTAGAAAAGGGATAAAGAGCCTCTAAACGCTTTCTGGATTGAAAGCGCTTCTCTGGATGTAGCCATTCCTTGGTAAAGCTGTCGTCAAAGTCTTCTAGGTAAGAGAAGACTCGAGGAGCTTGTTTAGCACGCTTAACAGACACTTTCCATGTAGGCGGCTTGTCGTCAGAGTCGACCTTAAGGGTGTCATTCACTGCTAGAATCAGGGTGTCTTCTGTGCCCCTGATTCACAAAATTTGGTCGGAGTCTATATCCGGGTCAGAGTCCAAGAAGGAATCGGAATACGATGGTGCCGATCGTGCAGAAGAAGAAGGCCTCGAATGGAGGTCTCTGGGGAAGGGGGACCGGGACGAGGAGGATGGGCGAATCCGCTTGCTCTGTGAGCGGTCTGGTCCTCTGATTCCGAAGGTGGTTTGGAAGTGGATGGGTCTGGTGGTCCAGGGAAAGCGTTCCCTGGTGGGCTAGGGTCGGTCTGCTCCGATGGGTTAGGCCTAATCGCGGAGGGAATCTGCGTGGGCAGGTGCTCTAGGGCCGCCATCAGGGTTTCTGAGAATTTAACCAGAGTAGTGGCAGACTGAGATAAGGAAAGTACCACCTCAGGTGGGGCAGAGACTACGGACGGGTCAGTGGTAGGCTCCTGAGCTGCCTGCATGGTCTGTGGTCTATAAACAAGGCACAGTGGAGAGTTCTGAGCCAAGTGTAGCTTCTTATTGCACCCTGAGCAGGCGTAGCTGTACGGTAGCTCCTTAAGTGAGGCATCTATTGGGGCCAGTAGCGAGGGTGCCAGCAGTGTGAGGGGCAGTGGAAGCTTTGCTTACCAGGCCCCAGGCTTCCGGTGTCCCCCGTGGTGGGATCCGTGCAGTGGAGGGGTGCAGAGGCAGCTGCAGAGTTCTGTGCCTGCATTTGATGGCTCCCTGTAAAAACGCGAACTTCTGCAGGGAGACTGTGGGCGGGGCTAAAAACAGCGGGCAGAGAGTCCGCGCTCGATACCCATTGGCCAGGGGGAGGAGCAGGGCTGCCTGCCTGAGAAAAGACTGCCCGAGTGTGACGGGGGCGTGGCTAGCACGGTAAAAAAAGCCAATCCCCTTCTTCTATGTGCCTCGACTGCGGGCGGGGCCTAGGTGGAGCTCAGAGGTGCCCGGGGCGGTGCCTTTCAGAGGAACCCGCCCGCGGACGCCCGTGAGTGGTCTGGAGGTGGTCCGTGGGTGGGCAGGAGAGCTCCGGAGGCCCCAACAGAGGCCTGGGGCTACATTTTTTGCGGCGGCCCACATCTCCTGTGCCGAGATAATCTATACGTGCTCCTTCTATGTACCGTGTAATGAATATAACGCGGGGGCGTGGCCTAGCCAGCTATGTGAGCGGTCGCAGACTGGGGCTCTCCCGCCTGTAAAACTACCTCTAGCCTGTGACTGCCGCATTAGGGACTAAATCGCTTACCGGAGCCAGCAGCAGGAACATCCACAGACCCCGGGGGTGTTGCTGAGAAAGAGCGGGCCGCGCACATGACCCGTAGGAGGCAAAAAGACGCCGGAACGGTGGAGAGCAGCCGCATGCAAGATGGCGCCGAGGTGCTGGAGGAGGCAGTGAAGGAGAACGCGGCATGCGCTAGGAGAATGGCGGCGGCCGCCCGCCTGGCAAGGTTTGCAAGGGAAGAGGAGAAGGAGGGGAGTGCACCAGGGAGCGGGGAGCTGGAGACTGTGGTTGAAGAGGATGGGGGAGAGTATGAGCAAGCCCAGGAAGACCCCATGGAGGGAATAAATGATCCTCCTGATTGCCCCAGTGCAGAAACAGGGGCTGCTAGTGCACAAGTTAAGGCTACACACAGTGCTGCAGAGCCAACCATCAAAGATGTGTTTGAGATTGTGGCATATGTCAAAGACACTCTTAATACGCTGACCCAACAGATGCAGGGAATGCAAGCAGATATGACCCAGATGAAAGCAGCTATGAAAAAAGCGGATGTTAGAGCTGGTGAAGTTGAAGAAAGAGTGGGTTATACTGAAGACCATATAGTGAAACTACAAAAGTCCCATGCTCAATGCCAGAAACAGCTTGCAGATGTTACAGCCAAAAATGACGATCTTGAGAACCGCTCACGGAGAAATAATGTGAAGATAGTGGGGGTTCCGGAAAAAGCGGAGGGCGCTAACCCCACCGAATTTATAGAAAATTGGCTGTTACAAAAAATTGGTGCGGAAGCCCTCTCTAAGGTGTTTGTGGTGGAGAGGGCGCACAGAGTGCCGATGAGACCCCAGCCTCCTGGTATGGCTCCCCGTGCTATTCTAGCCAGAATACTAAATTACAGGGACAGAGACACCATTCTCAGGAAGGCAAGGACTGCTAAAGATATGACAATCAATGGTCAGAGTGTTTCCATCTATTCAGACTACTCCCCAACGGTTCAGAAAATGAGGATGCGTTTTGCAGAGGTCAAAAAAGGTTGAGAGGATTAGGAGTGGTGTACTCCATGGTGTACCCGGCCAAGCTGAGGGTGGCTGCATTTGACAGAGTACAGTTTTTCCAGACACCGGAAGATGCCATGGACTGGATTGACCGCAACGCCAAAAAGTTGCGAGAACAGGGGGCTGGCTGAGTGATGGTGGACAGACAATTATCCCCAGTGTGATTCTTTTTCTTAAGTTTTTTTTTTAATCCCTCAAATTTTTTCTTTTTGGGATTTGCACACAAAAATTTTTCTTGTTTTTTCGTCCTGGTTGACCAGTCCATTTGAGTGACTGGGATAAACTTTCACTAGTGGACATGCTGCTGGACTGAGTGGCTGCGGCAGGCTCACAGAGCTTATTTAGAACATATTTGTAAGAAAATGTAATTTTCCGCAATTGTTTACTAAAGGCGGGAGGGGGATAGTGGGAAAGGTTATTGATCTAGTTTAGATTTCCGTGCTAAACCGGAGTTAGGCTTAGTGTTAGTTAGATAGGGTGGGGCTGGTTGGGTGATTTTACCCACTCTCGAGTAGAGAGAAGAGAAGTTAGGGGAGGTGGACTGGATGGTGGGAGGGAGCTGGTGGAGTTGGGGGGATATGCTCAGATGGGGGGGGGGGGAGGAGGGGTAGACAGCTCATTGCAAGGTTCTATGTGATACAGAATATGTCATATGATGTGATATGGCTGAAACAATTAAAGTAATTGCCTGGAATATTCGGGGACTTGCAGAGAGAGTTAAAAGGGCGGCGGTTTTGCACCATGCTCTTTCATTTAAACCTTCTATATTATGTTTCATGGAAACGCACCTAGTTAAAGAGAGAACTGGTGTGTTGGCCAGGAAGTGGATCAGGCAGGCGTATCACACCACGTATTCTAGTTATGCAAGGGTGGTCTCGGTCCTGGTACATGCCTCAGTGCCGTATGAAGAGGTGGAGGTGCGTGTGGATAAAGATGGACAGTATGTGTTCTTAGTGTTTGCATGGCAGAATGTTGTGTTTGATTGCAGTATACTTCCCACCGCCATATACGGGGACAAAGTTTCAGGAGGTCTTAGCACTTACTAGACACAGGGTGGGGATCCCAATTTTGATTATCGGGGATATGAATAATGTTATGCACTTAGAGCTGGATAAATGTGGATCTAGTATGAGGGTGCCAGGGGGAGAAGTGGATACATCATTTGTGAAACACGTACGGGAATTAGGATTGGTTGATTTGTGGAGGGTGAGGAATACTGAAGTGCGGGGTTTCTCATGTTTTTCATCCTCACACAGGACTATGTCACGCATAGACCTTGCTCTGGGGGATGGGTTACTGGATTCTTGGGTGCGGGAAGTGGAGTACTTGCCCAGAATAGCATCGGACCATAAACCATTGGCTGTGGTGTTAAACACTGATTGGACATGGGGAGGAAATAGGAGGGAATGGAAGGTACACCCGACATGGTTGAGATCTATAGACATGGAGAGAATTCAAGGAGAGATAGAGGTGTATTTTCTGGAGAATGAGGGGAGTACATCATTGGGTATGGTGTGGGATGCCATGAAGGCTTTCCTTAGGGGATTATTCATGCGGGACATCTCTAGGTGTAAAACTGAATCCAGGAGAGAAGAGGGGCAGGTATTGGATGAGTTGAGGGTCGTGGAGCAGGAGGCGGTTGGTCGGCCCACCCCGGGGGCGCAGTTACGGTTGAAGAGAGCGCAAGAGGCATTGAATCAACTCTCCCTGAGGAACGCTAGGAGAAGACAGGAATTTCAGGGAATGAAGTTTTATGAGGAAGGGGAAAGGGTTGGTCACCTACTGTCGTTGGTGGCCGCTGCTCAGTGAGAGTCCTTTGTGCATAGTATGATAGATGAAAGAGGTACACTAGTCACTGACACAGGGGGCATTCTAAATATCTTTAAACATTTTTATACGGATCTATATTCCTCTACATTGAATGCATCTAGAGATGAGATTACAGCCTTCTTGGCGGGAGCTAACCTGATGAAACTTAATATGGAAGACAGAGATAGTCTAGAGCAGTGATGGCGAACCTTTCGGAGGCCGAGTGCCCAAACTGCAACCCAAAACAAAATTATTTATGGCGAAGTGCCAACACTGTAATTTAACCTAAATTACAGCAGTGGTTATCTATCACAAGTGCTGCACAGGGGGGAGATCCAGCAGATGCTAACTCTCTTCACTGTACAGGGCTTGTAGTCCTGAAACATTGATGATCAATTCAATTATTGTAACAATTAATTGATTTTAAACTTACCTTTGCAGTCTTCTCTTCTCTTCGGCAGTGGTCAGACAGCTCATGTGTACTGAACATTGAAGCTGAGCCGCTGCCACTGCCCTTTCTAGAAACAGCAGGTGGATTGATCTGTATGGCAAAAATGCAGAATATTAGACAGAGCAAGCAAATTTCATACTGAAATCCTGGTCCCTATTTTGTAGTAGTATCTGCATCCTGACCCTCTCCTTGTAGCTATGTGCTCCATCCTGACCCTCTCCTTGTAGCTATGTGCTCCATCCTGACCCTCTCCTTGTAGCTATGTGCTCCATCCTGACCCTCTCCTTGTAGTAATGTGCTCCATCCTGACCCTATCCTTGTAGCTATGAGCTCCATCCTGACCCTCTCCTTGTAGTAATGTGCTCCATCCTGACCCTCTCCTTGTAGTAATGTGCTCCATCCTGACCCTCTCCTTGTAGTAATGTGCTCCATCCTGACCCTCTCCTTGTAGTAATGTGCTCAATCCTAACCCTCTCCTTGAAGTAATGTGCTCCATCCTGACCTTCTCCTTGAAGTAATGTGCTCCATCCTGACCTTCTCCTTGAAGTAATGTGCTCCATCCTGACCTTCTCCTTATAGTTATGGGCTCCATCCTGACCTTCTCCTTGTTGTAGTGTGCTCCATCCTGACCTTCTCCTTGAAGTAATGTGCTCCATCCTGACCTTCTCCTTATAGTTATGGGCTCCATCCTGACCTTCTCCTTGTTGTAGTGTGCTCCATCCTGACCTTCTCCTTGAAGTAATGTGCTCCATCCTGACATTCCCCTTGTAGTAATGCGCTCCATCCTGACCTTCTCCTTATAGTTATGGGCTCCATCCTGACCTTCTCCTTGTTGTAGTGTGCTCCATCCTGACCTTCTCCTTGAAGTAATGTGCTCCATCCTGACCTTCTCCTTATAGTTATGGGCTCCATCCTGACCTTCTCCTTGTTGTAGTGTGCTCCATCCTGACCTTCTCCTTGAAGTAATGTGCTCCATCCTGACATTCCCCTTGTAGTAATGCGCTCCATCCTGACCCTTTCCTTGTAGTTATGTGCTCCATCCCGACCCTCTCCTTGTAGTTATTTGCTCCATCCTGACCCTCTCCTGGCAGTAATGTCCCTATCCTAACTCCCTTCTTGTAGTAATGTCTCCAGCCTTATCCCCTTGTAGTATGGTCGATCCCTGTCCCCTTGTGGTAATGTCCCCATCCTGCAGTAATATGCCCCCTCCTTGTAATAAAGCCAACATCATCCCCCTTCTTGTAATAATGTAACCATCATGCCCCCTTCTAATGTCACCATCATGCCTCCCCCTAATGTCACCATCATGCCCCTCGTCACCCTCATGCCCCTCTTGTCACCCTCATGCCCCTCGTCACCCTCATGCCCCTCGTCACCCTCATGCCCCTCGTCACCCTCATGCCCCTCGTCACCCTCATGCCCCTCGTCACCCTCATGCCCCTTGTCACCCTCATGCCCCTCTTGTCTCAATCCTGCCCCTTGTCACCCTCATGCCCCTCTTGTCTCCATCCTGCCTCGTCAGCCTCATGTCTCTGTGTCCATCCTGCCCCTTGTCAGCCTCATGTCTCTGTGTCCATCCTGCCCCTTGTCAGCATCATGTCTGTGTCCATCCTGCCCCTTGTCAGCCTCATGTCTGGTCCATCCTGCCCCTTGTCAGCCTCATGTCTGTGTCCATCCTGCCCATTGTCAGCCTCATGTCTGTGTCCATCCTGCCCCCTGTCAGCCTCATGTCTGTGTCCATCCTGCCCCCGTCAGCCTCATGTCTCTGTGTCCATCCTGCCCCCCTGTCAGCCTCTTGTCTGTGTCCATCCTGCCCCCTTGTCAGCATCATGTCTGTGTCCATCCTGCCCCCTGTCAGCCTCATGTCTGTGTCCATCCTGCCCCCCTGTCAGCCTCTTGTCTGTGTCCATCCTGCCCCCTGTCAGCCTCATGTCTGTGTCCATCCTGCCCCTTTGCAGCCTCATGTCTGTGTCCATCCTGCCCCTTGTCAGCCTCATGTCTGTGTCCATCCTGCCCCTTGTCAGCCTCATGTCTGTGTCCATCCTGCCCCTTTGCAGCCTCATGTCTGTGTCCATCCAGCCCCTTTGTCAGCCTCATGTCTGTGTCCATCCTGCCCCCTGTCAGCCTCATGTCTGTGTCCATCCTGCCCCCTTGCAGCCTCATGTCTGTGTCCATCCTCGCCCCTGCAGCCTCATGTCTGTGTCCATCCTGCCCCTGTCAGCCTCATGTCTGTGTCCATCCTGCCCCCTGTCAGCCTCATGTCTGTGTCCATCCTGCCCCTGTCAGCCTCATGTCTGTGTCCATCCTGCCCCTTTGCAGCCTCATGTCTGTGTCCATCCTGCCCCTGTCAGCCTCATGTCTGTGTCCATCCTGCCCCCCTGTCAGCCTCATGTCTGTGTCCATCTGCCCCTTGTCAGCCTCATGTCTGTGTCCATCCTGCCCCTTTGCAGCCTCATGTCTGTGTCCATCCTGACCCCTGTCAGCCTCATGTCTGTGTCCATCCTGCCCCTTGTCAGCCTCATGTCTGTGTCCATCCTGCCCCTTTCAGCCTCATGTCTGTGTCCATCCTGCCCCTTTGCAGCCTCATGTCTGTGTCCATCCTGCCCCCCTGTCAGCCTCATGTCTCTGTGTCCATCCTGCCCCCTGTCAGCCTCATGTCTCTGTGTCCATCCTGCCCCTTGTCAGCCTCATGTCCTGTGTCCATCCTGCCCCTTGTCAGCCTCATGTCTCTGTGTCCATCCTGCCCCTTGTCAGCCTCATGTCTGTGTCCATCCTGCCCCTTTGCAGCCTCATGTCTGTGTCCATCCTGCCCCCTGTCAGCCTCATGTCTGTGTCCATCCTGCCCCCCTGTCAGCCTCATGTCTGTGTCCATCCTGCCCCCCTGTCAGCCTCATGTCTGTGTCCATCCTGCCCCCTTGTCAGCTCATGTCTGTGTCCATCCTGCCCCTGTCAGCCTCATGTCTGTGTCCATCCTGCCCCCCTGTCAGCCTCTGTCTGTGTCCATCCTGCCCCCTGTCAGCCTCATGTCTGTGTCCATCCTGCCCCTTTGCAGCCTCATGTCTGTGTCCATCCTGCCCCCTGTCAGCCTCATGTCTGTGTCCATCCTGCCCCCTGTCAGCCTCTTGTCTGTGTCCATCCTGCCCCCCATGTCTGTCACTGCCTTCAGTCATGTCTGTGTCCATCCTGCCCCTTTGCAGCCTCATGTCTGTGTCCATCCTGCCCCTTGTCAGCCTCATGTCGTGTCCATCCTGCCCCTTTGCAGCCTCATGTCTGTGTCCATCCAGCCCCTTTGCAGCCTCATGTCTGTGTCCATCCTGCCCCTTTGTCAGCCTCATGTCTGTGTCCATCTGCCCCCTGTCAGCCTCATGTCTGTGTCCATCCTGCCCCCCTGTCAGCCTCATGTCTGTGTCCATCCTGCCCCCTGTCAGCCTCATGTCTGTGTCCATCCTGCCCCCTGTCAGCCTCATGTCTGTGTCCATCCTGCCCCTGTCAGCCTCATGTCTGTGTCCATCCTGCCCCTTTCAGCCTCATGTCTGTGTCCATCCTGCCCCTTTCAGCCTCATGTCTGTGTCCATCCTGCCCTTGTCAGCCTCATGTCTGTGTCCATCCTGCCCCTTTGCAGCCTCATGTCTCTGTGTCCATCCTGCCCCCTGTCAGCCTCATGTCTCTGTGTCCATCCTGCCCCCTGTCAGCCTCATGTCTGTGTCCATCCTGCCCCTGTCAGCCTCATGTCTGTGTCCATCCTTGTCCCCTCATGTCTGCTCAGTCCTGTTCCCGCTGCGGCCCCCTTGTCAGCCTCATGTCTGTGTCCACTCCTTGCCCCCTTGTCAGCCTCATGTCTGTGTCCCATCCTGCCCCTTGTCAGCCTCATGTCTGTGTCCATCCTGCCCCTTTGCAGCCTCATGTCTGTGTCCATCCTGCCCCTTGCAGCCTCATGTCTGTGTCCATCCTGCCCCTGTCAGCCTCATGTCTCTGTGTCATCCTGCCCCTGTCAGCCTCATGTCTGTGTCCATCCTGCCCCTTGCAGCCTCATGTCTCTGTGTCCATCCTGCCCCCCTGTCAGCCTCATGTCTGTGTCATCCTGCCCCGTCAGCCTCATGTCTGTGTCATCCTGCCCTTTGCAGCCTCATGTCTGTGTCCATCCTGCCCCCCTGTCAGCCTCATGTCTGTGTCCATCCTGCCCCTCTGTCAGCCTCATGTCTGTGTCCATCCTGCCCCTTCAGCCTCATGTCTGTGTCCATCCTGCCCCTGTCAGCCTCATGTCTTGTCCATCCTGCCCCCTCTGTCAGCCTCATGTCTGTGTCCATCCCTGCCCTCTGTCAGCTCTGTCTGTGTCCTCACTGCCCCCTTTCAGCCTCATGTCTGTGTCCATCCTGCCCCTTTGCAGCCCTCATGTCTGTGTCCATCCTGCCCCTGTCAGCCTCATGTCTGTGTCCATCCTGCCCCTTGTCAGCCTCATGTCTGTGTCCATCCTGCCCCCTGTCAGCCTCATGTCTGTGTCCATCCTGCCCCCTGTCAGCCTCATGTCTGTGTCCATCCTGCCCCCTGTCAGCCTCATGTCTGTGTCCATCCTGCCCCTGTCAGCCTCATGTCTGTGTCCATCCTGCCCTCGTCAGCCTCATTCCGTGCCTCCTCCCTGTCAGCCTCATGTCTGTGTCCATCCTGCCCCTTGTCAGCCTCATGTCTGTGTCCATCCTGCCCCTTTGCAGCCTCATGTCTGTGTCCATCCTGCCCCTTGTCAGCCTCATGTCTGTGTCCATCCTGCCCCTTGTCAGCCTCATGTCTGTGTCCATCCTGCCCCTGCCCCACTTGCTCTCCCTGGCCTCATGTCTGTGTCCATCCTGCCCCCTTCAGCCTCATGTCTGTGTCCATCCCTGCCCCCCTGTTCAGCCTCATGTCTCTGTGTCCATCCTGCCCCCCTGTCAGCCTCATGTCTGTGTCCATCCTGCCCCCTGTCAGCCTCAATGTCTCTGGTCCATCCTGCCCCCCTGTCAGCCTCATGTCTGTGTCCATCCTGCCCCCTTTTCAGCCTCATGTCTGTGTCCATCCTGCCCCTTTGCAGCCTCTTGTCTGTGTCCATCCTGCCCCCCTGTCAGCCTCATGTCTGTGTCCATCCTGCCCCTCATTATACCGTGGCTTGAAATAAAAATAAAAAAAATCATACTCACCTAGTACTCCCGCCTTCACCGCTCGTCTTCTCCTCGAGTCTTCCGTCCCAGCGTCACATGACCGCGGTCATGTGACGCCGCGCGGTCATGTGACGCCGGCGGAGCGGAGCTTGGGTAGTGTCGGAGATGCGGAGGAAGGAGAATCCTCCGATCCGACACGGCTTTGAACTGCCGGCGCCATCATGCCGGCAGTTCAAAGCTGCAGTGACAGGCGACGCCGTGTGCCAGGGAAAACGGCTCTACGTGCCATCCCTGGCACGCGTGCCATAGGTTCGCCATCACTGGTCTAGAGGCTCCTTTGACTACAGAGGAATTAGAAGCGGCACTGGCCTCTATGTCAAATAATAAGGCCCCGGGAGCAGACGGATTACCAGTGGAGGTCTACAAGCAGCTTAAAGATGTACTCCTGCCTAGGCTTTGTGGGGTATTTCGGGGGGAACTGGGGGAGGGATGTCTGCCCGAATCTATGAGGGAGGCGACAATAGTGGTACTCCCTAAGGAAGACAAGGACGCCCGCAGGCCGGAATCCTATAGGCCCATTTCACTACTGTCGGTGGATGCCAAGCTGCTTGCTAAAGTGATGGCGGCCAGGCTGGCCGGGGTCGTCCACACTGTGGTGCACCCGGACCAGACTGGATTCATGCCTCACAAATCCACAGCTATTAATCTGCGAAGGTTATTTCTAAATATTCAATTACCTGCGGATAATGCAGGCTATAGAGCGGTGGCATCCTTAGACGCCCATAAGGCGTTTGACAGTGTGGAATGGGACTATCTCTGGTTGGTTCTTGAACGGATGGGTTTCGGTCCGGTATTTATATCATGGGTGAGGCTGCTGTATTCCTCCCCGGCGGCGAGAATCAGGGTAAATGGAAAGAGATCAGAGAAATTTCTTCTAAATAGAGGGACAAGGCAGGGCTGTCCTCTCTCTCCATTTTTGTTTGCCCTGGCTTTGGAACCTTTAGCTGCTCATATTCGAGGGGCAGCTGGGATTAAGGGGTTTCAATTTGGGCCGGTGGAGGAAAAAGTTGCACTTTATGCGGACGATATCCTTTTGTTTCTCCGGGACCCCCTAGACTCCCTGAATCAGGCAGTAAGGAAGGTTGAGGAATTTGGGAAACTGTCCGGGCTAAGAATAAACTGGGACAAATCAAACTTAATGATGATAGACAGGGAGAATGTGGTGGATAGGAAAGTATTGGGATGTACTAAATTGAGACTGGTTGATCAATTTAAGTACTTGGGGGTACAGGTTGCACTGCCAATAGAAAACTACATGAAACTGAATTTGATGCCGCTCCTGGCCAAACTTAAGGATAAGACCCAGACTTGGGGCAGGCTGCGACTCTCGGTGGTGAACAGGGCCAACCTGACTAAAATGATACTCATGCCTAAGCTCCTTTATATACTTCACAACTCACCAATATGGCTTCCGGGGGGTATTTTCCAGAAACTCAACTCCCTCTTTAGAGACTTGGTTTGGGGGGGAAAACAACCCAGGATCAAGCTAGAGATTCTGCAAAGGTCCAAGGAAGAGGGGGGGTTGGCGCTGCCTAACCCACGGATATATTTTTTGGCGTCTCAGAGTCAGCATCTGAGAGGCTGGTCTACGGAGACAGGGGGTGGTTCAATACAGGCGGTACTGACCTATTTTGTGGGAAGAAGCCCTCTGGTGCAGGGATTGGAGACCGGTAGATTTAACCGGTTGGGAGGGAAGTTCCCCACTCTGTGTCTAATACATAAAACTTGGTCCACAGTCAAGAGAATAAGAGGAGTTTCTGGCCTAACCATATACACTCCCATCTGGCTGAATGAAAAACTGAGTGAATTATACAAACTTGGGGATTGGAAAGACTGGTGTGCTAAAGGAATACAATACGTGACGCAACTACTGGTGAATCAACAATTGAAAGAGTTTGATATACTAAAGGAAGAATTTGGCATTCTGGAATTAGATAGATATAGATACCTCAGGATCCAAAATGCACTCAGGAGGCAGAGACGTTAAACTGGACTCCAGGTACAGAAAGATATAGTCCTTGACTATATTTGTATGGAGGGGACTAAGAGGGGGGTAATTACCACCATATACAAAGATATTTTACATACATTCCTGCTGAAGCACCCGGTGGGCGCTCGGAGTAAATGGGAAGAGGAACTGGGGGTGCTGGAGGATGAGACATGGGAGTCGGTTTTAGAGTATGTACCAAAACTATCACTGAGGGAGCCGGGACGACTTTCGCAGTTGTACACCATTCACAGAGTATACAGATCGCCGGAATTTTTATACAAGATTGGGATGAGAGACACGTCAGAATGTCCAAAATGTAAGAATGAGAATGCAGGAATTATACATATGCTGTGGGAGTGTCCGAGGCTACAGGCCTTTTGGATGGTAGTGATTGCAATGATTGAAGGAAAGTATGAATGTGTGGTGCCTAGAAACCCACTAGTATGTGTCTTGGGATATGTGGAGGACATACAGGTTACCAGTGCTGAGAAGATAGCGATAGCCAGACTGTTATATATGGCTAGGAAATTAATCGCTAGGGGCTTGATCGGGACCGAGCCCCCTCTAGGAAGGAATATGTTCAACAGGTGGAATATACCATTAGCTTGGAAGAGGGTATATACCGGAGGAGAGAAGCTTTAACGACATTTGAACAACTCTGGGCGCCATGGAAGGGAATATGTGTATAACGTATGGGATTTACTGTTCTTTAAAGTCAACTTATGAATACGTAGCAAGTTCTAAAGCTTTACAATAGATTAATAATACTGTTTGTCGAATGCCATTATATTTGGCAACACTGTATATGTAGGGACATGGATACCAGATGTGATTTTTGCTGTCTATAGAGGGGAAGGCGGTGGGGGGGAAGGGATATTGGGGTTACATTCTGTAAGAGGAGTTTGGGATATAATGTTAAAAGCTTATGTGCAAATTAGATGCAATATATTGTATTTCTGTTTGGCGAATAATCATAATAAAAACATCTAATTCAAAAAAAAAAAATGAATATAACGCATCTCCTGGGCCAGGGAGGAAGGAAAAGAGTATACGGACATTACAGCACAGGATCATAGCTGATTATTTCTTTGAGATAACATTTTTTATAAACAGGCAGGGAAATGTTTTACTTCAGAAAAACAATCATCTGTGATCCTGTGCTATAATGTCTGTATACTCGTTCCCATGCTGTAATATCTGTATACTCTTTTCTTTCCTCTCCGGCCCAGGAGATATGGTATGAACAGATCATATCCCTGTACCGTTAGACACATCCATTACACAGTGCATAGCAGGGACACATATATAAGATTATCTCAGCACAGAAGATGGCCGTCATGTTATGTACCTTTAAAATCCAGAAGACAGTGAATTTAGCCTTGTTTTACACAAAACTATGGTGGTATTACAGTATAGAAACAAGCAAATATATGATAGCTAAGCACCACTCCCTTTCAGAAAATTGTGGGGCCTGGGTGCCATTTGTTATAAAAAAAAAACAAATAATCTGCACAATGCTCCCTGTCTTTGGTCACCAATGAGTGTCAGTGCTGCTCTCGGTGTCCAAGCGTTGGCTGCGCTGTAGATGTGATGTCAGTACCAGACAGCTAATGTCACACAACGGGAGTAGTGGACTAGTAGTGGAGACTCATTAATAGATCACAGGACAGTCAGCAATAGGAAAAATTACGGTAAGTAAAAAAAAAAAAAAGATAAAAAATGAAATACAAATTCTAAATTATTTTTCACCCTTTTCAAAATAAAGACGTAAAAAAATGTTTTTTTGCTGTGCCCATAAAAGTACAATTGATAAAAATATAAAATTGATACAAAACTGAAAATAAACCAAAACTGCTATTTTTTGATCACCAAATTCCCCCCAGCCCAAAAAAAATGCAATAAAAAGTGGTAACAATATTGTATATAGGCCAAAGTTCTATCACTAAAGATGTCATCTTTCCCTTTTATGATATGAACCTTGATCCAGACATAATTGAGATAAATCCCAGGTGTAGATGTTTATGACATAGACCTGTCAAAAAGCCTGATAAGGTGAAACTGGCCAGGCTACGTGCATTTGATTGTATGGCTGGTTTTAATGGTCTATCTTGTAATTATAACATGAAAGTGTATCATACTAAAAAAAAAATTTTTTTATAAACTTCAGAATTTTTTTCACTGCTAAAAAAATGATACAGGGATTTTTGTTTATTCACCGTAAAATCCTTTTCTCCCACTTCATCATTGGGGGACTCAGGACCGTGGGTGTATGTTTTTCTGCCACTAGGAGGACACTAAGTAAACATAAAGAATTTAAGTCCTCCTCCGCAGTATACACTTACTTGCAGGAAGTAGGATATTCAGTTTCAGTTTAGTACTAAAGCAGTAGGAGGAAATGCTAACGTAATAAGGTACAAAGGACTTAAACTAAATCTATGTGTAGACCTGTGAGGGTCACTAGGGTGGGTGCTGTGTCCCATAATGATGAACTGGGAGAAATGGATTTTACTGTTAGTACACAAAAATCCCTGTTTCTCCTTCACATCATTGGGGGACACAAGACCATGGGACGTCCAAAAGCAGTCCCTAGGTGGGAATAGAGTAAAAACGTGAGCATATTGCATGTACTAAGCGCCAGCTGCTTACAAGTGCGTGACTGACGCTTATAGGATTTTCCCACCTAGGCTTGTATCTGCAGAGATCTGGGTATGGAAGTTTAGTGTTTTGTGAAGGTGTACAAGCTGGGCCAAGTTGCTGCTTTGCAAACTTGTGACACCGAAGCCTAATATGTAATGGCCCATGAGGCACCCACCGATCTAGTGAAGTGTGTCTTTTTCCCTGCTGGTATAGGTCTGTTCCTGACACGGTAAGACTCTTGGATTGCAGAACGAATCCACCTGGCTATTGTGGATTTTGATGCTGCCATTCTCTTTCTGTGTCCTTCCGGAATGATAAACAGTGTTTCGGTTGTACGGAAGAGGGCCGTTGGAGAAATGTACCATCTGAGGGCACGTACACTGAGTTGTAGGCTGATTTTCTGCTAAGGGGAAAAAAGAAAAAAAAAAAACCTCTTTAAATCTGATTTTCTAGCGAGTGTGACCGCGAGCTACGTGTGACAGAGCGCAAGTGCGACAGAAGTAAGTGTGTGACTTGTGATTCAGTGACTTTGGATTCAGGGAGTTTGGAAGGGAGAACTTACTGAATTGCTGGTTGTATTTTGTTAATACTTTGCATTTCTTTTTACTTATCATTTCTGTCTGGTGCAATCCCCATTAGGAAATGAGCTCCATGATTGGCAATGCCATCCAGTGTACATCTTGCCACATGTATGCATTCCTTGACCAGCCGGTCGAGGGTGCATACTGCTGTGTGAGATGTGAGTACGTTGTGCATTTGGAAGCCCAGATACTGGATCTAAATGAACGACTGACAACGCTGAGATCCATAGACAATATGGAAAGGAGTCTGCTGCTCACTGAACAGCTGCTCAATGGGATAGATGTGGGGGAGGATGGTAGTATGGAGCTGCAGGACCGTGAGGTAGACAGCTGGGTGACAGTTAGAAGGCGGGGTAGAGGGAAGGGTGCCAGGGAGGCTAGCCCTGATCTGGCACACCCCAATAAATTTGCTATGTTGGCAGATGAGGGGGGTGCGAGTTCAGGTACAGCACTGCTGCAGCAGGGCATGACCTCTGAAAGCCAGAGGAGTGGCTGCTCCAGTAAAGGGGAAAACAGGAGAGAAGGGCAGGCCAGACAGGTGCTGGTAGTGGGGGACTCAATTATTAGGGGAATAGATAGGGCAATCTGTCACAAAGACAGAGATCGTCGAACAGTGTGCTGCCTACCTGGCGCTCGAGTCCGGCACATCGCTGATCGGGTTGACAGATTACTGGGAGGGGCTGGTGAGGACCCAGCGGTCATGGTGCACATTGGCTCTAATGACAAAGTTAGAGGTAGGTGGAAGGTCCTTAAAGATGATTTCAGGGAATTAGGCTGCAAGCTTAAGGAAAGGACCTCCAAGGTAGTATTCTCTGAAATACTGCCTGTACCACGTGCCACACCAGAGAGGCAAAGGGAGATTAGGGAGATAAATAAGTGGCTCAGGAATTGGTGTAGGAAGGAGGGGTTTGGGTTCCTGGAGAACTGGGCCGACTTCTCTGTTGGCTACAGGTTTTATAATAGGGACGGGCTGCACCTCAATGGGGAGGGTGCAGCTGTGCTGGGGGAGAAAATGGCTAGAAGGTTGGAGGAGTGTTTAAACTAGGGATTGGGGGGAGGGTATTCATTGTATAGGAGGGGAAGATAGTGTAAATAGTAACCTGGGCACAAGTAATAAAATTTGGGGTGGCATGGGGGGTGGGGTTAGAACAGTCAATCTAGTAGGAAGGAATAGAGGTAAAGAGAGATGCATAAAGTGCATGTACACTAATGCCAGAAGTCTCACCAACAAAATGGAGGAATTAGAATTGATTTTGTTGGAAAATAATTATGACATGGTGGGGATATCGGAGACATGGCTGGATGAGAGCCATGACTGGGCTGTTAATTTACAGGGCTATTGTCTGTTCTGAAATGACCGCACAAATAGGCGAGGAGGAGGTGTATGTTTATACATAAAATCATCCTTAAAACCCATCCTGCGTGATAATATAGGTGAATCTAATGAAAATGTAGAGTCCCTGTGGGTGGAGATAAGGGGAGGGGGAAAAAATAATAAATTACTGATAGGGGTTTGTTATAAGTCCCCAACAATGATGGAAGTGGAGGAGAATATCCTCATAAAGCAAATAGATGAAGCAGCGACTCAGGGAGAAGTCATTATTGTGGGGGACTTCAACTACCCTGAAATACATTGGGGATCAGAAACCTGCAGTTCCAGCAAAGGTAGGGCTGGGCGATTTTGGAAAAAATCAAAATCTCGATTTTATTTAAACCTATGGACGATTTTCGATTTAAATCTCGATTTTTTTTTTATATATGTATACAGCATACACAGTATATATCATACACACAGTATATGTATACAGCACCCCCATCCTCCTCTCCTCTGTCCTCCACCACCCCCGTCCTCCTCTCCTCTGTCCTCCTGCACCACCGTCCTGCTCTCCTCTATCCTCCTGCACCACCGTCCTGCTCTCCTCTATCCTCCTGCACCCCCGTCCTCGTCTCCTTTGTCCCTCCTGCTGCTCCTGTCCTCCTCTCCGCTCTCCCTCCTGCTGCTCCTCTGTCCTCCTGCACCCCCGTCCTCCTCTCCTCTGTGCTCCTGCACCCCCATCCTCCTCTCCTCTGTCCCTCCTGCTGCTCCTCTTGCACCCCCGTCCTCCTTTCCTTTGTCCCTCCTGCTGCTCCTCTGTCCTCCTGCACCCCTGTCCTCTCCTTTGTCCCTCCTGCTGCTCCTCTGTCCTCCTGCATCCCTGTCCTCCTCTTCGCTGTCCCTCCTGCTGCTCCTCGGTCCTCCTGCACCTTTGTCCTCCTCTCCTTTGTCCCTCCTGCTGCTCCTCTGTCCTCCTGCACCCCTGTCCTCCTTTTTGCTGTCCCTCCTGCTGCTCCTCTGTCCTCCTGCACCCCTGTCCTGTTGCTCCTCTGTCCTCCTGCACCCCGTCCTGCTCTCCTCTGTCCTCCTGCACCCCCGTCCTGCTCTCCTCTGTCCCTTCTGCTGCTCCTCTTGCACCCCTGTCCTCCTCTTCCCTGTCCCTCCTGCTGCTCGGCTGTCCTCCTGCACCCCGTCCTCCTCTCCTGTCCCTCCTGCTGCTCCTCTTGCACCCCGTCCTCCTCTCATTTGTCCCTTCTGCTGCTCCTCTGTCCTCCTGCACCCCTGTCCTCTCCTTTGTCCCTCCTCCTGCTCCTCTCTCCTCCTGCACCCCTGTCCTCCTCTCAGTTGTCCCTCCTGCTGCTCCTCTGTCCTTCTGCACCCCGCTACTCACACACAGAGACATTACACACAGATACAACTCGCACACAGAGACACATGACACACAGAGACACATGACACACAGAAGACACAGAGACATGACACACAGAGACACATGACACACAGAGACACATGACACACAGAGACACATGACACACAGAGACACATGACACACAGAGACACATGACACACAGAGACACATGACACACATGACACACAGAGACACATGACACACAGAGACACATGACACACAGAGACACATGACACACAGAGACACATGACACACAGAGACACATGACACACAGACACATGACACACAGAGACACATGACACACAGAGACACATGACACACAGAGACACATGACACACAGAGACACATGACACACAGAGACACATGACACACAGAGACACATGACACACAGAAGACACAGAGACACATGACACACAGAGACACATGACACACAGAGACACATGACACACAGAGACACATGACACACAGAGACACATGACACACAGAGACACATGACACACAGACACATGACACACAGAGACACATGACACACAGAGACACATGACACACAGAGACACATGACACACAGAGACACATGACACACAGAGACACATGACACACAGAGACATGACACACAACTCACACAGAAGACACAGACACATGACACACAACTCACACAGAAGACACAGACACATGACACACAACTCACACAGAAGACACAGACACATGACACACAACTCACACAGAAGACACACACATGACACACAACTCACACAGAAGACACACACATGACACACAACTCACACAGAAGACACACATGACACACAACTCACACAGAAGACACACATGAGACACAACTCACACAGAAGACACAGACACATGACACACAACTCACACAGAAGACACAGACATGACACACAGACACATGACACACAGAGACACATGACACACAGAGACACACAGAAGACACAGAGACATGACACACAGAGACACGACACACAGAGACACGACACACAGAGACACGACACACAGAGACACGACACACAGAGACACGACACACAGAGACACGACACACAGAGACACGACACACAGAGACACATGACACACAGAGACACATGACACACAGACACATGACACACAGAGACACAGAAGACACAGAGACATGACACACAACTCACACAGAAGACACAGACACATGACACACAACTCACACAGAAGACACAGACACATGACACACAACTCACACAGAAGACACACACACATGACACAACTCACACAGAAGACACACACACATGACACACAACTCACACAGAAGACACAGACCCATGACACACAACTCACACAGAAGACACAGACACATGACACACAACTCACACAGAAGACACAGACACATGACACAACTCACACAGAAGACACAGACACATGACACACAACTCACACAGAAGACACAGACACATGACACACAACTCACACAGAAGACACACACATGACACACAACTCACACAGAAGACACACACATGACACACAACTCACACAGAAGACACAGACACATGACACACAACTCACACAGAAGACACAGACACATGACACACAACTCACACAGAAGACAAAGACACATGACACACAACTCACACAGAAGACACACATGACACACAACTCACACAGAAGACACAGACACATGACACACAACTCACACAGAAGACACACACATGACACACAACTCACACAGAAGACACAGACACATGACACACAACTCACACAGAAGACACAGACACATGACACACAACTCACACAGAAGACACACACATGACACACAACTCACACAGAAGACACACACATGACACACAACTCACACAGAAGACACACACATGACACACAACTCACACAGAAGACACAGACACATGACACACAACTCACACAGAAGACACAGACACATGACACACAGAGACACATGACACACAGAGACACATGACACACAGACACATGACACACAGAGACACATGACACACAGAGACACATGACACACAGAGACACATGACACACAGACACACAGAAGACACAGAGACATGACACACAGAGACATGACACACAGACACGACACACAGACACACGACACACAGAGACACATGACACACAGAGACACATGACACACAGAGACACATGACACACAGAGACACATGACACACAGAGACACAGAAGACACAGAGACATGACACACAACTCACACAGAAGACACAGACACATGACACACAACTCACACAGAAGACACAGACACATGACACACAACTCACACAGAAGACAAAGACACATGACACACAACTCACACAGAAGACACACATGACACACAACTCACACAGAAGACACACATGACACACAACTCACACAGAAGACACACACATGACACACAACTCACACAGAAGACACAGACACATGACACACAACTCACACAGAAGACACAGACACATGACACACAACTCACACAGAAGACACAGACACATGACACACAACTCACACAGAAGACACACACATGACACGCAACTCACACAGAAGACACACACATGACACACATACAGACACACAACTCACTCAAACACACATTTTACAGATACCTCACACATACACTTCTTTCTGCTGCAGGAAGGGGCTACATACCCAGCTTCTCCTGCTCCCAGCAGCTGTCCCCGGGCAGCCCCTCCCCCACTCACTCCCTCTCTCTGCCTGCACAGCACAGTCACAGCAGGAGGTCTTTCACCTTTTTACCCGGAGGTTGGAGCTGCTTCTCAGCTGCTTCTTCCTCCAGCACAATCCTGTTCATCGGCGCTCATTTCTTCTCTTCCCGCGCAGTGCAGGAGGGCAAGAGCACGGGCCAATGAGCGGGCCTGATGATGACGAGGGGGGGGCGGGGACGGTGTATGAGGGGGCGGGACTTACGACCCGGCCAACACAGGCAATGTCTGCTGGGAGTTGAAGTTCTTTCCCTGTACATAGTTACGGCTGCTCCTCCTAAGAAACTACAACACCCACAATGCAAAGCGGCGCCATTTTAAATCGAATTACACGATTGTTAATAAAACCACAATCGTGGCCACAGCAGGGGGCGAATTAATCGAATTAATTCGATTAATTGCCCAGCCCTAAGCAAAGGTAATACGTTTTTGAAAACTATGAGAGACAATTACCTTACACAACTGGTTCAGGACCCAACAAGAAGGGGGGCACTGCTGGACCTAATATTAACTAACAGGCCGGACCGCATATCAAATATACGGGTTGGAGGTCACTTGGGTAATAGTGATCATAACTTAATAAGCTTTCAAGTATCCTGTACTAAGATGTGTAGTAGAGGGGCTACAAGGACACTAAACTTCAGGAAGGCAAATTTCCAACGGTTGAGAGATGATCTTAGTGCTATAAACTGGGATGATGTCCTGAGACATAAAAGTACACAACACAAATGGGAGATGTTTATTAGCATCCTGAATAGGACCTGTGCACAATATATACCCTATGGGAATAAGCATGCTAGAAATAGGAAACCACTATGGCTAAATAAAGCGGTAAGAAGTGCAATATGTGACAAAAAGAAAGCATTTAGGGAATTAAAGCAAGTAGGTAGTGATGAGGCATTAAATAAATACAGAAAATTAAATAACATTTGTAAAAAGCAAATCAAGGCAGCAAAGATTGAGACAGAGAGACTCATTGCCAGAGAAAGTAAAAAGAATCCCAAAATATTTTTTAACTACATAAATAGTAAGCAACTAAAAAATGATGGTGTTGGCCCCTTTAAAAATAGTCTGGGTGAAATGGTGGATGAGGATGAGGAAAAAGCCAATATGCTAAATGACTTTTTTTCAACAGTATTTACACAATAAAATCCCATGACAGACAATATTATCAGTGATAACAAAAAGTCTCAATTAAATGTCACCGGCTTAACCCAAGAGGAAGTACGGCATCGTCTAAAAATCACTAAAATTGACAAATCCCCGGGCCCGGATGGGATACACCCCAGAGTGCTGCAGGAATTAAGTACTGTCATAGATAGACCATTATTTTTAATATTTAAAGATTCCATAATAACAGGGTCTGTACCACAGGACTGGCGTATAGCAAATGTGGTGCCAATATTCAAAAAGGGGACAAAAACTGAACTTGGAAATTATAGGCCAGTAAGCTTAACCTCTACTGTGGGTAAAATCCTAGAGTGTTTTCTAAGAGATGCTATACTGGAGTATCTGAAGAAAAATAACCTCATGACCCATTATCAACATGGTTTTACGAGAGACTGTTCCTGTCAAACTAATCTGATAAGCTTCTATGAAGAAGTAAGTTCTGGACTGGACCAAAGAAATGCAGTGGATGTGGTGTATATGGACTTTTCAAAAGCTTTTCATACGGTGCCACACAAAAGGTTGATACATAAAATGAGGGCAATGGGGATAGGGGAAAATATGTGTAAGTGGGTTAAGAACTGGCTTAGTGATAGGAAACAAAGGGTGGTTATTAATGGAACACACTCAGAATGGGTCACAGTTAACAGTGGGGTACCACAGGGGTCAGTGTTGGGCCCGCTTCTATTTAATATATTTATTAATAACCTTGTAGGGGGCATACAGAGTAGAATCTCAATATTTGCAGATGACACTAAACTCTGCAGGGTAATCAATACAGAGGAGGACAATTTTATATTACAGGAGGATTTATGTAAACTAGAAGCTTGGGCTGCTAAATGGCAAATGCGCTTTAATGGGGATAAATGTAAAGTCATGCACTTGGGCAGAGGAAACAAAAGGTATAATTATGTGCTTAATTGTAAAACACTGGGCAAAACTGTCACTGTAAAAGACCTGGGTGTATGGGTAGATGACAAACTCACATTTAGTGGCCAGTGTCAGGCAGCTGCTGCAAAGGCAAATAAAATAATGGGATGCATTAAAAGAGGCATAGATGCTCATGAGGAGAACATAATTTTACCTCTATACAAGTCACTAGTGCGACCACACTTAGAATACTGTGTACAATTCTGGTCTCCGGTGTATAAGAAAGACATAGCTGAACTAGAGCGGGTCCAGAGAAGAGCGACAAAAGTCATTAGAGGACTAAGGGGTCTGCAATACCAAGACAGGTTATTAAACTTGGGGTTATTTAGCTTGGAAAAACGAAGGCTTAGAGGTGATCTTATAATAATGTATAAATATATGAGGGGACAGTACAGAGAACTTTCTAATGATCTCTTTACTCTTAGGCCTGAGACTGGGACAAGGGGGCATCTTCTACGTCTGGAGGAAAGAAGGTTTAATCATAATCACAGACGCGGATTCTTTACTGTAAGAGCATTGAGACTATGGAACTCTCTGCCACATGCTGTTGTAATGAGTGAGTCACTACTAACATTTAAGAGGGGCCTGGATGCCTTTCTTGAAAGCTATAATATTACCAGTTATACATACTAGATTCTTTGATAGGGCGTTGATCCAGGGAGTTAGTCTGATTGCCGTATGTGGAGTCAAGAAGGAATTTTTTCCCACAATGTGGAGCTTAGTGTTGCCACATGGTTTTTTTTTGCCTTCCTCTGGATCAACATGTTAGGCTATGGGTTGAACTAGATGGACTTAAAGTCTTCCTTCAACCTTAAAAACTATGTTACTATGTTACTATGTATGAGGTCTAGGGTGTGGAGTGCTTTTTCAAAGTGATGCACTGGTGTCGGACAAAGAGAGGATAGGACGATGTCCTCATTGAGGTGCAAGTGGGAGACCACCGTGGGCAGGAATGACGGAGACGGCGAGAAGACTACCTTATTCTGGTTGAAGGAGAGATAAGGAGGGCGGCAGTGTAGGGTGGCTAGCTTGGATACGCATCTGAATGATGTGATGGCGACCAGGAAAGCGACTTTCCAAGAAAAGTGGCTTGGGAAGACGTCTTGTAGTGGTTCAAACAAGGTTCTTGTAGAACCCCCAAGGGCTAAGTTTAAGTCCCACATGTCAACGGGTGTCTTATGGGGGGGGGGGGGGGGGGGGGGCGGGGGGAGGGTCGAGTGTGAGCGACTCCCTGAATGAAAGTTTTAATTTGAGGCCTTGTTGCGATCCTGCATTGAAATAATACAGGTAGGGTGGAGATCTAGCCTTTGAGAGAACTGTGAGGCAGGCCAGAGTCCAGGCCTGTTTGTAGGACTTCTAGGATTGTTGGAATGGAGAAACGAAACGGGTATCAGTCACGATCTTTGCACCACTGGGAGAATATTTTTAAGTACGGTGATAGATGCATGCTGACATTGGATTTAAACGCCCAATGTTCAAACTGAGTGTACGAGTGTTAGGCAGAACCTCATTAGGGGCACTGCGTGCTGACATATGCCCTATTGTTGTGCCCTAAGTTGGAGTAGGCTGCGCGAGTGTTAGCGCGTAGAGCTATGGGGGGAAATCAGGCAAGGGTAGGGGTTGAACACCCAGCAGAGAACTGAGGCCCGATCACGGTTACACAAGAGTAACCGCCTACTATGCGGTCGGTGGTGATCTAGGGTTTAGGTGTGACTAACCCAAGGTGAAGACCTGGATCTAACTGAGCTAGAGGAAGACGGTAGGTTACCTTGTGCGTTTGTGGACATTAGAAACATTGGCGATGCTGCTGCTGTACTTTAGTTAGAGCCTTCAAGAGAATCTGCATGAAGGGACGTTGCATACGGCGGCAGGTAATCCTACCCCTCGGAGGGGGGGAAAGACATTCTAAGAGGTTATCTATATTCGCAGATGGCGAAAGGATGTCCAGTTCTGATGCATGTGAACTTGCACCTAACTTGATTGTAGTTAATGACGTGAGAGAGAGAAGGTAGTAATTGACGAACAACCCGACAACAACTGCGACTGTACCTTGCATGAAGAGGGTTTGTACCTGCTGTAGTTTATCTGAGCTCTGGTTGAGGAGGTCAGATTACTTGTTAATGCTCTGTAGAAGAGAGAGTTAAGAGGTGACTGACAGGAATGGACACTGAAGCAGAGGCTTTGCAGACTATCCTGTGATAATGATGTAGCTGCGAGTCTAAAAGTGTCACGGTGCGGTAGTTAGCAGCTTAGGTCTAATGGGATGAGGTGTGAGCCGTAAGTCACATTGTGGTCATGTAGAAAATATATAGTATAGTAGGCAGTGGCGCACCCAAGGGGGGGGACCTACGTGTCTGGACACCCCCCTTTGGACAGCCCTGAGAAGCTGGGGGTGCCCACCGCCGCCCGCCCCGGTATTATTATGTCTAGGCCTGTACGCGGCGCGGTACGGTGCTTATTCTTTATTACTTTCAGTCCCTGACTCAGCCGCCACTTCCGCCGCCCTGTGTGCGTTCCACACACTAGGAATGCATAGCAGAGAGGGTCCTCGCTACTCCGCCCCCTCACATCCTCTTCCTGCGGCAGTGTGAAACGCACACACAGAAGAGGGACTCATTCCTGTCAGTGACCCCCTCCTCTTCCGGGATGCACGCTTTTGCGGCCGGAAGTTGGAAACCCAGTCTACTCTCTAGTCTTAGCATAATCTGTTCAGGAATGCGGCCCGCAGTTCCACCGATTTTGTGACGCGAATGTCTTTCTCTCTTTTTGGCGCGTAACCGGAACCCAGTGACTACCCACTCTCCCGCCTCCACTGTCTGCTTCCTGTTCTGAATCAGGCTTCAGGACTCTCCGAATCTTGACTTCCTGCAATTTTGTGTGTGCCAAGTAACACTGCTGTGACAGACCTTATTTTCTGCAAGTAACTAGTGTTTTAGAAAAAAATTAATTACTACGCAATGTAATTCCTACCATAGAGGCACAACAAATAAGACCGTTTTTGTGCAGTATTAAGCATTAATTAGGTATTCACATTTACAAAAATCGTTTGGCTTTTAGGGGGCTTCGCTCCCCCAAACCCACCCACCGGGGGCTTTGCACCTCGGAACCCCGCTGGAGGGTGACACCCCCCTTTCAGGGCCGGTGTTTGTTTCTTGGACCCCTACCTTGGCAAATTTCTGGGTGCACCACTGATAGTAGGTATATATTATTTCTGAGCAAAAGCATGGAATCAGGCCTTCCTAGATGAAGAAGTGAGTGCCGTGCACCAACTTATATATTATAGTGGTTGAGTTCTGACCAGCAGGATAGTTGGCAGAGGCCACGTACCACAGTTAGATTGATACGGAGGAGGGTGGTCCGGCTTTGAGATAAAGAACGGAGCCTCCTGACCACTTTATTCGTCAGTTGTACGGTGCCAGGGGGCAGATTGACCTGGCTACCGAATATGAGACAGGTCTCACTGCGGCAGGCACGATTAGAGCTGCAGATTGGATGTGGTATGTGAATTACTGGTTCACTGGCAGGTGGGGCAGATCTCATAAGGCTGTTGAGGTAGACTGCCGTTTTCTTTGCTGCACATTTAGCGCTTCATGACTGTGCTGGACTATCTGGCAGCGGGTGGCTACAACCGTCTTCACACGCGGCTACCTCGGGTTGAATTGGGGGTGCAAGATACATTTCTCTCATGTACCCGGTTGTTGCCACCATCCAGTAGCGGCGTGTAAAGGTACCATAAGAGCTCTCTGC
>JARQOC010001400.1:0-42058 GCA_033576535.1 Allobates femoralis
AGCGTCTTACAAAAGACAGTATGTGCGTTTTCTGTCAAAAATCTGTGACAACTGTGGCGAAGTATGTGTATGTATACAGGCTGAATGGGGTTTAATATATGTGCTGACAGATGTGAATGTAGTGGATCAGCTTCCAAGGCACCAAGTCAAAGATCTGTGTGACAGTGTATTAGCAAACACCTGACAAGAATATGTCCTGCATCAATGTGCTGTGTGCAGGGGACCCTCTGCCTACAACAAAATAAAGGATCATGTACGCACAATGGCCACAAACACTGTTGGGCAAAAGACTTTCAGAAAAACATGGCTACCCACACATATTGTGTGCACAATCCCAGCCAATAGGTGGCTATGACATCCCAGGCCCCCACCCAACCCTGCATCACATTGCCTCCTCCACCAAGTAATCAGGCTCACACAGATTATGTTGGATCCAACAGAAAAAGGTTTAATATATTGCATGAATCTTGACCTTGTCTTGTGCAAACAAAATATACATAAAGTAAAAACATTGTAGAATTCAAGAGCAGGTGACATTCATCAGGCAAATTCAATGGATAAGCAAATCACCACACATTGCAAACTGTGCATGGAAAAAATACAAAAATAACCTAAACTAACTAACTAAATAACTACATAATGAAAACTCATGCACATAATGAAAACAAAGAGAATGGAAAAGGTCAACCAAACATTAAAGGGGTGCAGCTAACCTGCTGTCACCTTCATTGAAAACACAAAAAGCAACTCCCAGAGCCAGCCACATTATATGGCCTGGTCCTGCCAGCTCACTGCACCAGACCCATTGAAGTAGGAGCAGTAAGCTTCTCTACTGTCCCTGGCCTCCTGCCGAGTGCGGCCATGGCTCTGCGGCTGGAGTGGCACAATCACATGGGCCTCATCACGCCAAGACCCTGGACGGAGCTCCCCTGTTGTAGCGTCTGCATTATCTACATAACCTCCTGGCGTGTATGATGCTCTATCCCTACGACGCAGGAAGTTATGTAGCACACAGCAGGCCACCACTACCGCGTCAATAGACTCCGGTTTCATATGTATAGGTGTATGAAAAATCCGGAATCTATTGGCCATTATCCCAAACGCATTTTCAACTACTCGGCGGGCCCGGGATAGCCGGTAGTTGAAAATGCGTCTCGCAGAAGTAAGGGCCCTCTGGGGATATGGCCGCAGTAGGTGTTCCTGAAGTGGGAATGCTTCATCCGCCACAAACGCAAAGTTGAGATGTTCGGTCGTGTGCTCATTTGAGGGTAAGTTTAGCCCACCATTCCCTAGTAGTGTTGCCAAGGAGCTTAGGGCAAACACCCCCCCATCTGAGTTGCGACCAGGCATTCCAACATCCACGTAGAGGAACTCATAGTTGGCATCTACTACAGCCATGAGGATTATACTACAATACCCTTTGTAATTGTAATACAAAGAGCCAGAGTGGGCAGGTTTGGTAATCCTCACGTGCTTACCATCCAATGCCCCGCCACAGTTGGGGAAGTTCCACCGGGTTTCAAACCCTTGGGCCACTTCCAGCCATTCTGCAGCGGTTAATGGCATTTTCATGTAGGCTGGCTGCAGAGCTCTCCAGATGGCCCAACACGTTTCAGGGATCAGGCGGCTCAGCAGGGGCAGGGAGACACGTGACACGTATGTGAGGGATGTCATGGACTGCCCTGTAGCCAGGAACCGCAAAGTGATCGCCAACCGCTCAGCAGCTGATACTGATGGGCGCATTATAGTGTCCTGACGCGCTATCATTGGCCCAACACGCTCCAATAGGAAGGTGAAACAGTCCTCGGGCATACGGAGATAGTTTCGGTAATCATCAGGACAGTTAAGCTCCAGCTCCCGCAACAGCTGCATGTGGCCCCGGGTTTCCCGCCTCAGAAGCCAATCACGGGTCCACATCCGCCGCTGTCTGCGCCTCATCAACCTTTCATACCGATCCTGATACCACATTTGCTCTTCCACCAACGCAAGAGCCACGATAACATTGCGGTCATGGATATTCTGCATCCTCAATATCAGCACCTGTAGATGTGAAAGCACAACATGAGTACATAGACCAAAATGTGTGCAAGTCAGCAGGTTCAGCAAGCCACACCTCTTTTCCATTACACACTATAGCCAAGAGGATGGGATCTCTTGTGTGGGCCCAAAACACAACCCTGAAGCAAGGACGGCAAACACCCAGTAGTCACCCCAAACAACATGGCACACGGCGATTGAGAGTGGCCTCCTCTACATCAACGTCAATGGGAGCTCCCAAAATTCACACATCTGCACCTAGGTGAGTTAGAAAGGGACATGTGTCACCAATAATGTTGGTCAAACAGGTCCCATAATCCATTACACAGCCCATAATGTCAATTGATTACAGTAAAAATTAGAAGAATAACGAATGTGACGTACCCCGATATGGAAGGTTGAGGAAGGCTACATGAACCAAACAACATTGCACATGACTGCGGATGGTTACCCATGGTGTAATTGGTTTTTGAAGGTGTCATTTTAAATACACATGTATGCCATGTCTGGCGCCCAACACCTCAAAGCCCTGTGTCATCCCATTCCCGTTGAACACAGTCTCCATTGGCCACAACCAGTATGCAGAAATCGATCCAGTCGACATGAGTGACACAGTTCCGTCTACAGTCATGCATCCATTCTCCTGTATGTTGTCTGCAAACAAACACAGCAATGTATCTCAACAAAAGTGTCAAGGCCCACACAAAATGCCGTATCCTAACCCACACACTACACTATATGTCGTCCCCTAAAATACAAACCCCTATATCGGCCGCTACACCAGTCTCCGGCGCTCTCCAAGAACATCAACATATGCACCCCACCCTGCGCCAATTCCATGTGTGTCCACAAAAACTTACCTAATGGGTCTGGCCAGCAAGCGTAATGTTTGGCGGGATGGGCAACTTTTAAAGGGCCGCCAACCTATCACGATTCAGCGATCTCCACCAATTAGCGGAAGGCAAATCCGCACCCAGGTGCCCCTTCAGGATGTGCATTATTGTGTCCGCTGTGATTGGTGTCCCGGACTATAAAGGCAGGTCAATGGCCACTGCTCCGTGTCCAGACGTCGATGTGCATTGAGCTACTAGTGTCCTGTTTGACTTCTGTTGCTCTGACGGTAAGCCTCTTTAGCGGTTTGTAAGAAAATGTAATGAACGCAGCTGGTTCTGGCACAGGCAGCTTAGGCGATGTGTGTATGGCCATGTTTGAAGCGGCATGCAAATATTGAACACGTAATATTAAATATGTGAACCTTATTCTGTGTCGCCCAGTAGCCAGGTAGTGCCTATACTTATATAGTGTAAGTATGTATTGCACCTTCTGCTTTTTGGCAATGGTAAAAGAGCACGGTGTTATATCTTTGGCTGGTACTTCACATCAACATTTCAGGGGTGGTAGAATTGTGGCGGACATTCCAGGGATGTTGGGTACATGTGGTAAAATGGGACTTCCACGTCTGGAGGAACACCTACATGATCATCTGGGTGCACATTACATGTAGTATGTGCAGTGTTGGCACACAGCCAGCCCGCCTTTCTGATATAGTGACCCCTTACCATTGTGGACACTGGCCAGGTACTAGTTAGCACACAACGTGTTAGGTCACATGTTGCCCTCTACAGGTATGTACGCACACACCGTGTCAAGGTGTGTTGCAATAGGTACATTGGGGACAGAAATCATGTTTGAAACATCTGTAGGTGGACACCGATATCCGGGCTTGATATTGGCAGCATACATGTGTTTGAGTTAGTAGCGGTCTGAGATTGAGAAAATGGCACACTCATGGCCAGTTTCACTCCACAAAATAGCTGCATAGATGATCACTGTAGAAAGGTAATGATTATGTGTATGATTGTGGCAAGTTTTGAAATGTCGGTATGCCTTGTGTTGTGACTGTGTTCTTTTTGTTTTAATTTTTCATCGGCAGATGCCGAGGGGTACTGTGGAATTGGAATCCCAGCTTCTCACGGAGTATCAGCGGCACGAATGTTTGTGGCGCAGCTCGCTGCCCGAATATAAAAATCGGGCAGCGAGGGCCGAGGCCTACAGGAGTCTTGTGGCTCTGGCAAATCGCTTGGAGCCAAGGGTAGGCAAGACGTGGGACCAGCCTATGGTGGCACTTAAGATCAAGAACATGAGGTCGGCGTTCATGCGGGCTCACATTCTGTACCAGCGTCGTCGCTCAGGGGCTGGAGCAGAGGAGGTACCATCACCTACCCTATGGTACTATCCCCTGTTCACCTTCATCCTGGGCGAGGTTCGCCCGCATCGAACGACCACCAACTGCCCCGTTGCTGCGTCCCATGTAGGCCCGGCTGCATCACCACCTGCGCCACAGGAGGTGGGTAATTGTGTGACAGTGGTGGGCCACAATGTTTCCTTCACATGTGTGCTTCGATAAATCCTTCACACCAAATGTGTTGCCATATTTACCTCCTTGCTGCGGCACACCTTGGGGTGTCAATCTATCTGCCCTCCTTCCATGACTTACCAGACTTTTCTATTCTATGCTTCCAGCCGTATTGCAATGTTGCTTCTTCCACAACATCTTGGTATGTTTAGGTTAGTTATTTAAGGGTTTCAAGATAGCAGGTGGTTTGTTCTCAAACAGCCACATAGTACCATGTAGTAAATGGTGCTGTCTCACATGTGTGTTGGCTTTGTTGCTAGTGGGTTAAAGGTAATTGAGTGAGGGGTGGATTCTCACCATAAAGGAGTCCTAATGGAAGGTGCCCAATATGTGTCATTGGCCAGCACAGCCCCCAGTATCAAGGTGTTGTGGTGACATGTCCTAATATTGGATTACGGCTACGTGACAAACAACTAATTATGCATTTAGCTGAGCTCCTGGAATGGTCGAGGTGAGTGTACAGGAGAACCACTGGTTTTGGGGTCTTGAACCTTATTTGCTTTACTGTGTTATTCCTCATTTTGCATTCTGGTAGTTGGGCTTGGTGTGTGTGGGAGTGGTATATAGAGTCCTGTTGTGAATGTATACAGTTGATATAGCCTCCACTAATGTTTTTTTTTTTTTTTTTTTCCCCACCCACAGGCCCCAGAAGAGGACGGCTCCATTGCCGAGGATTCTGTTGCTGATGATGCTCAGCCCATGACATCTGGGGCTGAGCAGGAGGGCGCGGCGAGTGATGTGGGTCCAGGCCCAGGTCCCAGCTCCGGGATCCGTCGCCGCCGACGTCCTGCACCACCTGAGACGGAGCTGGCGACCTGGGCCCGACGCGTGTTGTTGGATGAACAACGGACCCACATGGACCCCGACGCCCTCTACATGAGCAACAGAATGCGAGGGATGGAGCCGCTCCAGAAGAAGATCCTTCTGAGGGTGTTCCACAATGCCGCTGATGCTGCCGATGATGGGGCCCTTCAATGGGGCTGCCACGTCCCCTCCCCCATGCAACACACCTTGTGGCCCCTTTCACCAGCTGCCCCATCTCGGCCCGTGAGAAGACCGGCCCCGCCACAGTCACCCCATCCCCCTCAACACATCGTCGTTCAACCAGACGTTCTGGGGCAGGTCGGGGCTGCCCTCAGAGGAGGGGGGATGCGGCATTGTCAGAGCCGACAGAAGAGGAGTAATTTGGACACTAGTAGCCAATGCACAGAATTGGCAGTCTGGACTTTATAATTTCAGGATTTGCGTTTTATATGTATATTTTGTTTATTGATTTTTGGCCAAAATTAGTGGGTTTTTTTTAATTTTTTTTTCCACTAAAATTCTATTATTTGTAATTTATTTTAAATTCCAGGCTGGAATAAATTTTATTTATTAACACAATTGTGTATTCATTTCAGAATAAGGATTGTGTGGGTTTTTGGGGGTGAATGTAATTGTGGCCAATAATAGGTTTCCCCAAGCCACACAATATGGGCCAGTGCTCGCTCAGCAGGATCACCATCGGTTCATTTGGAATGTCTTAGCACATTCACAAAGGGATGTTGTGATGTGCCTCACATAGTTAGGTTATGGTGAGGTTTGGTCACCAAATATTAGTAAGGTCACATGAAGGAGCGTATAACAAAGTTAGAACAGCATTTTATTGTAAACATACATGTGTCACAGACATTTGCCATCATACAAGGAAGGCTTAGGCCAGATGGGGCTAGCCAGTCCACACTTGTGATGGTCCCAATGTGGGACAGTATAGGGATTGTAGGCCAGATGGGGCTAGCCAGTCCACACTTGTGATGGTCCCAATGTGGGACAGTATAGGGATTGTAGGCCAGATGGGGCTAGCCAGTCCACACTTGTGATGGTCCCAATGTGGGACAGTATAGGGATTGTAGGCCAGATGGGGCTAGCCAGTCCACACTTGTGATGGTCCCAATGTGGGACAGTATAGGGATTGTAGGCCAGATGGGGCTAGCCAGTCCACACTTGTGATGGTCCCAATGTGGGACAGTATAGGGATTGTAGGCCAGATGGGGCTAGCCAGTCCACACTTGTGATGGTCCCAATGTGGGACACTATAAGAAAAGAGCCCAACGGGGGCAAAAAAAAATAAAAACCAATATTTTCACTTTTGCAAGGCAACAAGCCAACGTGTGAAAATTTTAGGGTCCAACAAGGACAACTGTTTGTGGGGCCATGTTTGGCCAGGATACAATGCATCCCTCAAATTCATGGGTGTGAACCATGGTGTGGGTGTAGGTCCGCCAGCATTTGAGCCAGGCGGCCAAGGTCCTGCAGGCCACGCTGTAGAGCCGTGGTCAAACGGGCCACAAATGCCTGATGGGCCTGGATGAATTCCTCCATGGTAGGGGCACCTGTATTGGGAGTAAACACAAACTTTAGTACACACTCGTCACTGCTGATGGTTAGTCATGACTGGCCGCAACCATCCACTTACCCTGTTCCTCCAAATCCAGTTCACCATCAGACGGGGAGGGAGATGGGGTCAAGCTCCATCCATATGAGCCCGCACGTTCACCATCTGGAAAAAGGGAGAACCAACATGGTTTACTTTGTTTACATAAATTGTTTGGCCCCAGATGAAATTGAAGCAACAGTGTGCAGGGTGTCTGTGGCAACATAACACACTTACCACCATAGTCACTGTGTGGGGACATGGTCACCCCAGGACTCGCCACTGAGCTGGAGACAGTGGGAGGTGGTGTTACTCCCGGGCTGGGGCTCCGTGGCCACATTATGTGGTTCAGGGGTAACAGTGGTCCTGGGCTACGGGGCAAAGACTCCTCTGGGCCGCCAGGTACTTGCTGCTCCTCGCCCTCCTGTGGGGAGTTGATGTGTTCCTCCAGCAGCCAGGCAGATGGGGACAGCTGGTCACACTCCAGCGGGCTGCCAGGTGCGGACTGGTCCTCCACGTCCTCTGTCCCGGTGGGTGACGGGACGTCTGGCTCCTGAGGCCCGGGGGAAGGTGTTGACCCTGGGGACAAGGGTGCCACTTGAGGCTGATGTGGTGGGGTTCTTGATGGGCCACCTGGGGGTGGGGCATGGGGCCCTTCTTCTGATGAGGATTCAGCATCTAGTTTGAAATTTGAACATAAAAGACGTAATAAGATCATGCCTACACATTGTTGTCCTACAAAGAGCTTGTGTGGGTATGTATTTGACGGCTATGGCTGGGGTCACACACACACAGATATGTGGCCAGATATTGTTGACAGATCTCTGGTTGCAGTGAAAGCATGGACACATTGTTCCATTTTGAGGCTGTCTCCAAATGTCAACATGTGACCATGATTTGACTGCAAACAGAGATGTGCAAACAATATGTGGGCAGATATCTGTGTGTGTGACCCCAGCCTTACTTAGCATCAACCAGGTGATGCTGGATGCATACACTCATGTTGTATGCATGGACTGTGCGTGTGAGACATTTTTAGGCCTGACTGGATGAGCACAACACTGTGAAGATGTGTTTGATTGTGTAGGCCACACTGTCCCTTGTCATATGTTTCCATCATTTTTTGTGTATTGTGGGACATGCACATGTGGCGGTGTGTGTTTTGGGGCAACAATTACTCACCACGCAGCCTGGCAATCCTGGCACGGATGTCCAGTATGCGACCTGGGCACTTGTGCTTCAAGTCAGCGATCTTTTTTTGGATCGCTTTTACTGTCCTCTGTACCCCCAGTTGGCAGAGCAGGGCCCGCTGGATCCGCCGCACGGTGCACCGATTGCGCAGCCTGGGGTGGCGGTGGTGATGGTGGCCCCAATAGTCCCGACGGTCACAATGATCAATGAGGATGATCAGCTCCGCCATCCCCCATGTTGCGGCGCGGTGCACGGCTGCCATGACTGCTATGGTGTGTGCAGAGGCGGGGCTGGCACCTTGCAGGCAGAGTGAAAATGAAACCAACGTCATGACGTCATTACGACCGCTGTGGGGGTGACGCACCTTTATAAGTAGCCCAACACGCAGTGACTCGGCCGACACACTTATGCGGCCCCTACTGCAGAAGACCCACAGTGCAGTCCGTACAACACGGCTCTGATCTGTCTACTGGGTAATCTCCTCCGATGTGGTATGGGATTGTGTGCATCTGTGTGCGCGCTGCGCGCACTGCCAGACCCGGAACACTTCTACGGCAGCTGCTGTGCAATAAGCCAGAGCGGTACGTAACACACACTTGTGCGCTGTGTCCCGCATTATTCGTTTTCATGTTGATAGGATGTGCACACTGTATGTAGATCATGGGCCATTTATGATTTTACGTTCAAGTGTGTGTCCGCGTAATTGTACTACTATCTGATCGTGCATACGGCGCGTATGTGTAGTGCTGAAGGGACAGCTCATCCAAGATGGAGGGCTGTGAGGCAAGGGCCAATCGTAACGCAGCATCTTCCACCAATGATCGCTGAAGGGGCGCGGTATCACGCAGCATGGGTGACGCCTTAGCCACATTGCAGCTACATCGCCGGGTGTCCAGAGTTCCCTTCTGTAGCTTCTTTACACGCCGATACAGCTCGCTACAATCGGCGATGTTGCCATATGTTTATGGGCAGTGCACGGATACAGAGGTATCTGTAGCCGGCTGTGTCGTCCCGTCTTCAGACGCCGCTACTACGGGCAATATTGGCTCGACAAGCTACATTTGTAGCCTGTAGCGGGTTGTATCCATCCTGTTGTGGCGGCGTGTAAAGGTACCATTAGGGTACCTTTACACACGGCTACATTTGTAGCTTGTCACCAGGTAACTTACTGGTTGCAGTGAAATCATGGATACATGATTCCATTTGTACACAGCAACAAGATAGAACCATGTATCCATGATTTCACTGCAACCAGTAAGTTACCTGGTGACAAGCTACAAATGTAGCCGTGTGTAAAGGGCCCCTTAGTGTACCTGAATGTTGTGCAGACCTTCTACAAAGTGCAAAGTCATCCTAATATACACATAAAATATTTTTTAAAACTATACACACACTAATGTAGATTCCAGTCATGGTCACTACAGTGGCATATAGTATTGCTGTTCAGTCACATTCTGTTCACAGAAACCTAGCAGCAATACCAGACAACTGTGATGGTGTTTCTAAAAATAAAAATCTATATTTCTCCAAACCTGTATAATCCTATAAAGTCCAGATAAGGGATTTTAATAAATGTAGTTTAAGCATCTATAACATGCTTTCAAGAGCACAGATTGATTTTACACACAATGAGATTGTTTAGAATTTGTGTTTTAATAAGAATATCTCTCTGGAATATGATTCAACTCATACCACTCACCAGGGCTATTAGATTTAATTTCAACCCATTTGTTAAACCAGGAAGACCAGTACAAATAAAGACTGGTTTCAACATTTTACAAGGAAACTGCAGTTAACAAAAGCGCCATAAAGGTAATATTATTGCTTTCTCTCAGTCTAGAGCAGTAATAAAACTGTTCAGAATGCACTTCATAGGTTCAGAAACACATAAAAACACAGACAACTTCAGACTGCAATCATGCTGGAAAAAAAAAACAAGCAACTGCAAAGCAGACAGAAAACAAGCTAAATTATAGTCAGGCGGCACACATTTAACTTGTCACAAGTGAGTACAAAACATATGTAATGGTAACAGCAGAAATGTTTTTAGGTTGTCATGGCTGAAAGGGTTGGCACCCTTAGTTATAATTGTTCCAGAATATGAAGTATTTCTCCCAGAAAATGTTTGCAATGACACATTTTGTGACTTTTGCCATACACATTTGTTTATTTCCTTTGCATGTATTGGAACAACGCAAAAAAAGAGAAAAAGGCAAATTGGACACAATTTCACGCAAAACCCTAAAAAATGGGCCAGACAAAATTATTGGCAACTTCAACATAATATTTGGCTGCACGCCCTTTGCAATAAATACCTGCAATCAATCGCTTCTTATAACCATCAAAAAGATTCTTCTCTCAAACTAAATTTTGGACCACTCTTCTTTTGCAAACTGCTCCAGGTCTCTCATATTTGAAGATGCCTTCTCTCAACAGCAATTTTTAGATCTCTCCACAAGTGTTCAATGGGATTTAGATCCAGACTGGCCACTACAGAACTCTCCAGTGCTTTGTTTTCATGCATTTCTGGGTAATTCCTGAAGTCATTGTTCTGCTTTCTGACACTGAGCACTACTTTTTGACCCAAAATCCTTTGGTAATCTTCAGATTTCATGAAGCCTTGCACACCTGACAAGCCACCCAGTGCCGGAAGCAGAAAAACAACCCCAAAACATCTTTGAACTTCCATCATATTTGACTGTAGGTACTGTGTTCTTTTCTTTGTAGGCCTAATTCCATTTTCAGTAAACAGTCTAATGATGTGCCCTAACAAAAAGCTCTGTCTTGGTATCATTTGTCCACAATACACTTTCCCTGTAGGGATATTAAACATTTTCTGGGAGAAATACTTCATTTTCTGGAACAATATCAAGGGTGCTAACACTTTCGGCTATAAATGTATAAACTGTTATAACTGAGAAAGGCACTCTTAATCTTAAAGAAAACCTGATATTTAATCCATGGGCAATATGCATTAGGCCATTTGGCACCGGCTGTATGATTACAGCCATGTGTATTTGGAAGAACTTACATTTTATAGCCGCTGGGCACTGAGCTGCGCTGCTGACTAGTTGGACAAGCAGGTCACCATTGAGTTCTCCTCACGTGCTGCGCTGTAGTGACATTTATCTGCTTATATGGGAACATGGGCAGAGAGCTGTCAATACAGGTAAAACAGACCTGGCAGACTTCATGCAGCCAGTGCCTGATACATAATGTCCATTGATTGGGCAGCATGTATCAGATGTTAGGTTTACTTTAAGGACACGCTCACAAAGGTGTATAACTCGGATGAATGCAATGCGAAAAAAAAGGCATTGCGTTCAGACCCACATAATTTAATGAGGTAGGTGCCGATCTACAAATGTTTTCTCAACTGTATTCAGCCTCAGTCTGGAATCACATGAACGTATTAAAAAGCTGACCATTTTTCATCCAGAAGAGTAGGATGAGTGAAATCCCTATGGTCAGTGGCGTAACTTGAAGCTCATGGGCCCCGATGCGAAAGCTCCAACGGGGCCCCAATTATTGCAAATCTTTAACAATATTCATCTTTTTCAATGAGCCAAAGGGACTTTTGGGGCCCCCCTAGACTGCAGGGCCCGGGTGCGATCGCAACTCCTACACCTATTGTAGTTACTCCCCAGCCTATGGTCTTCCATATCTTATGCAAGCGTGCTATTTTTTTCTTGCCTAGTATCCGTGAGCTGTCAGTATGCAATGCTTTCTTTTTCTTAACAGTTATTATTGTACAATCATTTTTCAGGATCATTTGTAGTGGTCTGTGCTCTAGAATGATAATAATTTATCAGTAGAATATGGATGGAAAGCTCTTATACGAGAATGAGTAATAATAATCTTTATTTATATAATGCCAACATATTCTGCAGCGCTTCACAATTCAGAGGCTCATATACAAACAAGTGAGTAATGACATATTGTTTAAATAAGGTCCACCAAACCAGCACACGACCAGCTCTTCCCTTACCTACTGTACCCTCACCCAGCCCTTGTAGACTGTGAGCCCTTGTGGGCAGGGTCCTCTACCCTCTCACAGTGTATCCTCACCCATCCCTTGTAGATTGTGAGCCCTCATGGGAATGATCTTCTCTCCTCCTGTACCTATGTGTGCCTTGTATTGCTCATAATTATTGTACCTGTTATATGTATGTCCCTTTTCACATGTTAATAATGGAATAACAATGGCGCTATTCTAATAATATATTTTTTTTTTCATAACACAGTTGCAAAATAAAATTAGACACTTGTCCATTTTTTATACTTATACTATCTGTTCTTTTGGAAAAAGTTTTCAGCAGGCTCCTAATCAGCAAAGGCAACAATGACAAGTAACAACTCTATAGACAGCTGGGTAGAAAGATTCCACCATACACAATAGCTGAGGTCACTAATGATCCTGCTCACTCTCCCATCACAATGATCTTTGCCTGCTCATTAGACATTTAAATACAAAGGACAGGGTCACAGTCCATTCATTGTAGCGAACCTACGGTACATACTGTATTGATTTCCTGAAATAGGAGATTCGAGTCTAAAACAACACCAGTGGCCAGTGTTGAAATTGCAAGATTTCTAATGCTTATTTTTAATATGGATTGTGATATAGAGAAAAAAAATTCCAACTATTTTTTTTAACCATACCGACTGCAAAATCCTGATTTAACCCCTTCATTCCAAAGTCTGTTTTCACCTCCTCACAAGGCCAATTTTTTTCAGTTCTGACCAGTGTCACATTATGCGGTAATAACTCTGGTATAGGGATGGGCAAACTTACTTTTTTCCCCATGTTCGTGACCGGGGTTGCTGGGTTGCAGCAATGTAATAGTTACTAATTAGGCTAATTGTATTTACGGGGTCCGCGTTAACCGTTGCAGCTGTGGACACTTCTGGGCTTCCGGGGTGAAGTCATGTGACTGGCTCCAATAGCCAATCACATAGCCAATCAAGAAATAAAGAGGCGGCCTGGAAGTGACGCAGTGACGCGTCACACCTGGAAGAGGGAACGCGGACCCGAGAAGTATAAGAGTATTAACTATTGGTTTGCTGCTTCCCTACTCTGCAACGTTTAAAGGGAACCTGTCACCTGGATCTAAGCCCCTACACTATCACTACCTGTCCCTGCACCTTCCTAGCTGCTCCCTATCTATCCCTCTCTGAGCTAAATCCGCTCTATAAAACTGCAGAAAAATAACTTATAACTTACAGAAGTCCCTGAGGCTGGGGACTGAGAAGGCGGCGCCAGGCTCCATTCAGCCCCTCCTCCATGCAGCAGCACACGCCCCCACTGGGCGGCGTTATTTTTTCTTCATCACCGCCTCCTCCATTTGGAATCTGTGCTTTACACCTATCATGTTGTGGTGATGCGACCTCGATGTGTCCCCTGACAGACACAGCATATGGGAGATTGTATCTTCTGCTCGGTAGCAGCACACACAGAGTGAGCTGCTACTGGAGCTAAGTGCTGATTGAAAGCACTGACCCCCAGGTGTGCGGGTGAATAGGAGATGATATGTGCTGCCCTGGGCTGTGGGGAAGGGGTGGAGTGTGTCAGGACAGCAGCAGGAGCTGCTGGGATTGTATGAGGTTCTACTCGGCTGTGCCCCGGTGTAACAGGCCAGACTAACCCCCCCGACCAGAATATACTCGGGGTTAAAGTGGCCTAGGCCAGATTATACCCCTCCGTATACCACAGCAGCTGTAGATCAGGGCTCCAAGCAACACATGGGGGCCCGAGGCAGCACAAAGTGGCCCCAGGCAGCAGAAAGTGGCCCTACGCAACATACAGGGGCCCCAGGCAGTGCTAGGGCCCCAGGCAGTGCTAGGGGCCCCAGGCAGTGCTAGGGGCCCCAGGCAGCACAAAGTGGCCCCAAGCAGCACAAAGAGGCCCCAGGCAACATACAGGGGCCCCAGGCAGTACTAGGGGCCACAAGCTACACACAGGATCCCAGGCTACACACAGGTGCCCCATGCAGCATACAAGGACCCCAGGCAGTGCACGGGGCCCCAGGCAGTGCACGGGGCCCCAGGCAGCACAAAGTGGCCCCAGGCAACATACAAGGGCCCCAGGCAGTACTAGGGGCCACAAGCTACACACAGGATCCCAGGCTACACACAGGGGCCCCATGCAGCATACAAGGACCCCAGGCAGTGCACGGGGCCCCAGGCAGTGCACGGGGCCCCAGGCAGTGCACGGGGCCCCAGGCAGCACAAAGTGGCCCCAGGCAGCACAAAGTGGCCCCAGGCAGCACAAAGTGGCCCCAGGCAACATACAGGGGCCCCAGGCAGTACCAGGGGCCCCAGGCTACACACAGGATCCCAGGCTACACACAAGGGCTCCATGCAGCACACAGGGGCCCCAGGCAGCACAAAGTGACCACAGGCAATATACAGGGGCCCCTGTGTGCTGCCTGGGGCCCCTGTGTGCTGCCTCTGGCCCCCATGCGCTGTCTGGGACGCCTTTGTACTGCCTGGGGCCCTTGTATGCTGCATGGGGCCCCTGTATGTAGCCTGGGACCCTGTGTGTAGCCTGGGGCCCCTAGTACTGCCTGGGGCCCCTAATACTGCCTGGGGCCCCTGTATGTTGCCTGGGGCCACTTTGTGCTGCCTGGGGCCACTTTGTGCTGCCTGGGGCCCCGTGCACTGCCTGGGGCCCCGTGCACTGCCTGGGGCCCCGTGCACTGCCTGGGGTCCTTGTATGCTGCATGGGGCCCCTGTGTGTAGCCTGGGATCCTGTGTGTAGCTTGTGGCCCCTAGTACTGCCTGGGGCCCCTGTATGTTGCCTGGGGCCCCTGTATGTTGCCTGGGGCCTCTTTGTGCTGCTTGGGGCCACTTTGTGCTGCCTGGGGCCCTGTGCACTGCCTGGGGCCCTGTGCACTGCCTGGGGCCCTAGCACTGCCTGGGGCCCTAGCACTGCCTGGGGCTCCTGTATGTTGCATAGGGCCACTTTCTGCTGCCTGGGGCCACTTTGTGCTGCCTCGGGCCCCCATGTGTTGCTTGGAGCCCTGATCTACAGCTGCTGTGGTATACGGAGGGGTATAATCTGGCCTAGGCCACTTTAACCCCGAGTATATTCTGGTCGGGGGGTTAGTCTGGCCTGTTACACCGGGGCACAGCCGAGTAGAACCTCATACAATCCCAGCAGCTCCTGCTGCTGTCCTGACACACTCCGCCCCCTCCCCACAGCCCAGGGCAGCACATATCATCTCCTATTCACCCGCACACCTGGGGGTCAGTGCTTTCAATCAGCACTTAGCTCCAGTAGCAGCTCACCCTGTGTGTGCTGCTACCGAGCAGAAGATACAATCTCCCATATGCTGTGTCTGTCAGGGGACACATCGAGGTCGCATCACCACAACATGATAGGTGTAAAGCAGGCGGGAGATTCCAAATGGAGGAGGCGGCGATGAAGAAAGAATAATGCCGCCCAGTGGGGGCGTGTGCTGCTGCATGGAGGAGGGGCTGAATGGAGCCTGGCGCCGCCTTCTCAGTCCCCAGCCTCAGGGACTTCTGTAAGTTATAAGTTATTTTTCTGCAGTTTTATAGGGCGGATTTAGCTCAGAGAGGGATAGATAGGGAGCAGCTAGGAAGGTGCAGGGACAGGTAGTGATAGTGTAGGGGCTTAGATCCAGGTGACAGGTTCCCTTTAAACAGATCCCAGTGATTCTGAGATTGTTCTGTCATGACATGTTGTACTTCCTGTTATTGTTAAATTTTGGTCCATATGATTTGTGTTTATTTATGAAAACGTTACAAAAAATTTAAAAATGTCACAATTTTCAAACTTTAAATTTTCATGCCCTTAATCCAGAGAGTTATTAAATACCACACAAAATAGTTAAATAATATTTGCCACATGTCTACTTTAGATTAGAACAAATTAAAAAAAATGTTAGAAATTGAGAAAGGTTAAATGTTTCTCACAATTTCTCATTTATCCAAAATAAATTACACAAACAATTTTCCTTAGGGGCTACACAATATTTGAAATTTGAAGTGACTTTGAGGGGCCTATGTGACACAAAATACCCAAAAGTATTTTTAAAAACTGCACACCTCAAAGTGTTCAAAACCACATTCAGGAAGTTTATTAACTCCAAATAGGTTCTTTAAAGGGATTAAATCAATATGGAAGGAAAAAGACACATTTTTTTCCAAAAATTTTCTTTTAGCCTAATATTTTAAATTTTCATCTCGTAATCGTGACATTCTCTCTTAAATGTAGATCTTTTAGTATCAGTGTTAGTGGTTTCCAAGTTTTTTATCCCCTGATGTAAACGTCTATTCATATGGATGAAATCTTGATGTTGGGCATATTTTTCCAATGATATTTCTAATTCGTTAATGGTTTTCTCCAGATTTTTAAGTTTTTAATTTTCCTCTTTGACAATGAGGGCCATCAATTTCATTGAACAATGTGTCAGGATTTTATTGACAAACCGGGGGGTATAAAAAAATGGATGATACACAGGACTTCTGTGCAGGTTCAAGATGGATCAAGGGAGAGTTTATTATCTCCTAAGAATATAATGGCTGGTGTTGTCCCCACTTTTTCCACTAGGTACAGTGTGGACTACAAAGGGATTACGTCTCTGATACATAAATTTATTCCTATTCTGTATCAGGAATTTAAACTGATGAAAATCCTCTCTGCAGGGTATAGGTGTGTTTCACAGAAAGTGAGGAATTTAGGTGCTGATTTATCACCAAGGTTTTTTTACAAGTAGTGTAAACCAAGCTATCATAGCTAAAACATATAGGAAATTTCAGATGTGGCAGTAATAAATGTGGTCTCTGCAGATTTATGGAGAAAACTGACACATTTGAAGATCAAATGAGGTCATATATGAACTGTAATACATCATATGTGGTGTATATGGCCACATATGATGTGACCCGCCCCGGGGCCTTGGGGTACCCTGTCCCGGGCGATGTAGTTCACGAGGGATGTTACGGTGTGTGTTGCTCGGTCCCATGGCCCTGGTGGTCGCTTAAAAAAGGGGTTAAAACAGTCTATAAAAATAAAGGTGTTTTGTGACACCACCTACGATCCGGTAATGTTATCGTCGCTGCGGGACAGACCTCCGGGGTGATGGTTACGCTCCACGTAGATGGAGCAGGATCCTGGGGCAGTACTGTAGTAGATGTTTTTACACAGGGAAACAGCTACACCAGACCTGGTCTCTTGTCCTCCTCCCTGTTACGGTCAGCTGCTCCTCAGGTGGAGATAGTAAAGGACACCACACAGTCTTTTTTCTCCGTACACGTTTACTGGCAGTTCTTAAGCAATGTGAAAACAGCACAGTCTTTTCGGGTCTGCCTTGCCTGTGTAGTCACTAAGAATCAGGATTCTTTACTAAGAACCCCAGTGGAATGCCTGCTGTTCCTGTCCGGTCCTTTCCTAGGCTCTCTCCTGCATCCCTCAGCGCTCCCGCGTGCAGAGCCTGAAGCCAGCTCCCATGGATCTCTCGATAGAGGACTCTTCTCCAGGTCCTCCAGACCCTATACGGTGCCTTTTTCTGGATGCGCCGAGTGTCGGACGGGACTTCCTCTAGAAGCTCGAGCCTCCGGTTCGACGGCTCATGGATAGACACCGGCACCGTGCTCAGACCCGGTCCTGTGTTCCAGTTTAGATCCATCCGGTCGGTAGATATGGCGGCTCCAGATTCAGGTGCACTGCACTACCTGGTGCCCTTAAGATCCTCTTCTGTCCTGACGGTCTCTCTGCCATCCCGCACTCCTCACTCCCCAACGGAGCTCTGTGCTGACTGGCCTCACTCTCCTCCCACCCACACACTTTTCTACCCTGTCACTCCTCCCATGGGACTGGGTCCTCACTACAGTGGGTCCACCCACAGTCCTCTACCTAGGGTGTGTGTGGATGTGTTGTGTGAGGGTCCTGTGTGTGGCATCCCAATTCCCTAGACATAGGAATACTACACACTCTTTTATAGGTGCAGTACCCCTATGTGGCGTCCCGACCAGTCGGGCGCCACATAATGTCTGCCGTAAATATTATATTGGGTGCACTACAACACCAGTCAAAAGGAGGATTACCGAATATGTTACGGTCATAAATCTGGATCCAACAGGATTCAAACGTAACATGTCAGGACTTACAAAACACTTTGTAGAGGAACATGCAGGGAACGTCAGCACATTGAGAATTAAATGCATAGAGAGGGTCTTCAAGCCTGGGCAAGTGGAAACATGCAGTCCATTTTTGTGAGCTGTTTTGGCTCTTAATGCACGATTCCCAATGGGTCTTGACTCTAGAAATGAGTTATGCTCTTTGTATTAAAAACTATTGTCTCTACTTTCTTATTAAAAAATATGTTTTTTACAGGATAAAAAAATGTACAGGTGTGGATTCCACAAACATTTCCTATGTTGAAGTACTAACTATTATATATGGCATTACAGGGATGAGATATATATACTACGATATTTACTGATTAGGTTTTTATAAATATGTGCTCTATCTCTGTTTTTCATCTCATTTATATGTCACCTCCTGATTTAAATTTTATGGAATTACCGTAATGATACAGGGATGGAGGGGTACATATTTATAGTTTAAAAATGATAACACAGGTCAACAAAAAAAATTTTTTTTTCTGGTGCCCAAAATATTTTAATGAATTTGGGGTATTTTTGGGGTGCTGATTCTGAATATGCTATCAGTTTTGCCAGATTGGCTCCAGTTTTTGAGATTTTTGGTATCTTATTTATAGCACTTGTTCGTAAATGCAACGCATCATCTCATTAATTTCTTTGGATTAGTACTTGAACTGAGCAGTTCTCAATATAGTTTTGTGTTAATTAGTGTTCTAAAAGTTTGTTCATAGCTTGATTTTTGCACTAACTTTATGTTGTTGTCTGTTGTCCAGTGAAAAGCATGAACTCATCAAGAAGTAGTTGTCTTAACGATCCAGACTCATTCTGTTACATTTGTGGTGAATATACACTGACAAAACATAGAAGAAACATAACAGACTTCGTTAAAAAAGTAGCAAAAAACGTCTTTTTTGTTACACATTTTACGAAAAATCTCAAAAACTTGAGCCAATCTGGCAAAACTGATGACATATTCAGAATCAGCACCCCAAAGTTACCCTAAATTCAATGAAATATCTTTGGCACCAAAAATGCTGTTGACCAGTGTAATATTTGCCTGAGAAAAAATGGAAATGGATTGCGTCTAAGTACTACTTGGTGAAATATATCTATCTTGCATGTCAAAACTGAAATGTATAAACCAGGTGAAGTTTCCTGGATGTTCAATGGTCTTCAAGCTTGTAGGGCAGGTTTCTTTAATCACCATAGATATGCAAACTTAAATTGGTAACACATGGTGACTAGTGATGAGCAAGCATGCTCGCCACTACTCGGTACTCGCACGAGTATCACTGTACTCGGGCGACTCGCCGAGCACCGAGTAATCTCGCGATACTCGTGCTGTGCTCGTGGTCGTCATCTCTCCATGTTGGCGCTCTTTGGAGAGCCAGCCCACGTGCAGGGATTGGCTGACAGACCACTGCAATGCCACAGCCCTGTTAGTTGTGGCATAGCAGTGATTGGCCGCCCTGCACAGCGTCACCGAGCCTTTATAACTCCCGGCGCGCTGTGCTCGGCACACAGCCTTCCAGACAGTGAGTGTAGGGAGAGTGTCTGCTGCTGATTAGGGACAGATTTGCGGCCCTCATAGGTAGATCCGGATCAGGGCTGCAAACTGCTGCTGACCACAACAGTCCTTCTCAGGACTAATCTAGGAGGACATAGGCAGGGTGATCCAGATCGGAGTCCAAGATTTCCAGTGACCAGAACAGTCCTTCTCAGGACTAATCTAGGAGGATATAGGCAGGGTGATACAGATTGGAATCCAAGCTTTTCTGTGACCATTAGAGTCACCACACTCTTGTACTTAGTACCTTAATACAGGTTAGGGACTAAAATCCTCTCTTCAAACCATTACAGTCACCAGACAGGTGTACGTACTACCTTAATACAGGTTAGGGAACTAAAATCCTAACTCTTGTCATCAAAACAGTCACCAGACAGGTGTACGTACTACCTTAATACAGGTTAGGGACTAAAATCCTCTCTTCAAACCATTACAGTCACCAGACAGGTGTACGTACTACCTTAATACAGGTTAGGGAACTAAAATCCTAACTCTTGTCATCAAAACAGTCACCAGACAGGTGTACGTACTACCTTAATACAGGTTAGGGACTAAAATCCTCTCTTCAAACCATTACAGTCACCAGACAGGTGTACGTACTACCTTAATACAGGTTAGGGAACTAAAATCCTAACTCTTGTCATCAAAACAGTCACCAGACAGGTGTACGTACTACCTTAATACAGGTTAGGGACTAAAATCCTCTCTTCAAACCATTACAGTCACCAGACAGGTGTACGTACTACCTTAATACAGGTTAGGGAACTAAAATCCTAACTCTTGTCATCAAAACAGTCACCAGACAGGTGTACGTACTACCTTAATACAGGTTAGGGACTAAAATCCTCTCTTCAAACCATTACAGTCACCAGACAGGTGTACGTACTACCTTAATACAGGTTAGGGAACTAAAATCCTAACTCTTGTCATCAAAACAGTCACCAGACAGGTGTACGTACTACCTTAATACAGGTTAGGGACTAAAATCCTCTCTTCAAACCATTACAGTCACCAGACAGGTGTACGTACTACCTTAATACAGGTTAGGGAACTAAAATCCTAACTCGTCATCAAAACAGTCACCAGACAGGTGTACGTACTACCTTAATACAGGTTAGGACTAAAATCCTCTCTTCAAACCATTACAGTCACCAGACAGGTGTACGTACTACCTTAATACAGGTTAGGGACTAAAATCCTCTCTTCAAACCATTACAGTCACCAGACAGGTGTACGTACTACCTTAATACAGGTTAGGGAACTAAAATCCTAACTCTTGTCATCAAAACAGTCACCACACTGTTGTACGTCATACGTTTCTACAGGTTAGGGAACTAAAATCCTAATCTCCTGTGACCTCCACAGTCACCAGACAGTTGTCGCTCTATACAGGCAAAATGCGCAAAGGCGTGGGCAAGGGCGTTGGCAAGGAACAAGGAAGTGGACGTGATGGTGGTGCAGGCAGAGGCCGAGGTCGTGTGCAAGCACTCATTTCGCAACAACAAAGGGCCACATCTCCTCGCTCGCACGTCCTGTCCCAAATTCTTGGGGCCCGCAGCAGTACACCACTGTTGAACCAAGACCAGTGTCAACAGGTTGTTACTTGGATAGCGGATAATGCTTCAAGTCAGATGGGCACCTCCACAAACACCCTGTCTTCCGTACGGTCAACTGTCAGTAGCCGTGATACTGCACCGCACATTTCCCAACCTGATCCTCCTTCCTACCACCTGGCCGAGTACACGTCCACGGACATTTCAGATCCCACACTAGGACACTCGGAAGAGCTGTTCACGTATCCATTCGCAGAATCTGGCCTGTCGCCACCTCCTCTTGAAGTGGGTCATGAGGAGATGGTATGTACAGATGCCCAAATATTTGAGCAGCCGCGTTATGACGAACGGAACGTTGTCAAAGTGTCTCAACAAGGGGTGGACGATGATGAGACACAATTGCCAGGAAGTCAGGAGGAGGATCAGGGTGCGGAAGAGGAAGACGACGTGGTGGATGATCCAGTAGCTGACCCTACATGGCAGGAGGATATGCAGAGCGAGGACAGCAGTGCACAGGGGGAGGGAGGCGTAGCATCCCAACAGCCAGTACGAAGCAGGGTTGCGTCCGCAGGCAGAAGGCAGGCAACCGTTCCCCGGAACAAACAACACGACTCAAGGTGCCTGTGCAAATGTTCGGTCTTCCCGAGTCTGGGAGTTTTTTAAGTTGGCTCCAGAAGACTCTAAAAAGGCCATTTGCCACACCTGCCATGCCACTATCAGCAGGGGTACGAAAACTAGCAGCCTGACCACCACCAGCATGATCAGGCACATGTCAGCCAAGCACCCGACTTTGTGGGAAGTACCACAGAGTCGAGGAGCGGTGCGTGCTGATGTCACTGCTACGTCTTCGGCTGTTGTGCATGCAAGCCATTCCCCTGTCCATGCTGGCCGCGAACAAGCCTCCGGTCCAGCACCTGAAGTTGCTGAAGCACAAATTACACCACCATCAAGCACGTCCTTGTCCCAGCGCAGCGTTCAATTATCCATTCAGCAAACATTTGAACGCAGGCGCAAATACGCTGCCAATGCCCCACATGCCACAGTCCTCAATGCTCACATTTCGCGATTCATAGCGCTAGAAATGTTGCCTTTCCGTCTGGTGGAGACGGACGCATTCCGCGACCTGATGGCGGCTGCTGTCCCACGTTACTCGGTCCCCAGCCGACACTATTTCTCCAGATGTGCCGTCCCGCATTGCATAACCACGTGTCCAACAGCATCACACGTGCCCTGAAGAATGCTGTTTTAGCCAAAGTCCACCTAACCACTGACACGTGGACAAGTGCTTGTGGGCAAGGCCGCTACATCTCCTTGACGGCACACTGGATTAATATTGTGGAGGCTGGGACCCAGTCTGACCGAGGGACGGAACACGTCCTTCCCACACCAAGGATAGCAGGCCCTACCTCTGTCATGGTTTCACCGACACTCTACAGCTCCGGAATGTCATGCTCTTCAGCCTCCTCCTCCTCCACCTGCGCATCCTCATCCACTGTACCCTCCACACCAGTCCCAAGCTGGAAGCACTGCAGCACTGCCTCTGCAAAGCGGCAACAGGCTGTGCTGAAGCTAGTCTGCATAGGTGACAAACCCCACAATGCAGAAGAGGTGTGGACAGCTCTGAAACAGCAGGCAGATCACTGGCTCACACCTCTGAACCTAAAGCCAGGAAAGGTCGTGTGTGACAATGGCCGGAACCTGGTGGCAGCTTTGAGGCGAGGGCAGCTGACGCATGTTCCATGCGTGGCCCATGTGCTCAACCTGGTGGTTGAGAGGTTTGTGAAGTCATACCCGGAGGTGTCTGACCTGCTGGTAAAAGTTCGTCGTCTGTCTGCACATTTTCGCAAGTCACCTGCTGCTTCAGCCGGCCTTGCAAGCTTTCAGCGCCGTTTGCGTCTTCCGGCCCACAGACTGGTGTGTGATGTCCCCACGCGTTGGAATTCAACGCTGCACATGTTGGTCAGGATATGTGAGCAGAAGAGGGCACTTGTGGACTACCTGCATCACCTAAGCCGTCAGGAAATGGGTCAAACTCCACACATAACACCTGAGGAGTGGAGATGGATGTCGGACCTATGCACCGTCCTCCAAAACTTTGAGGACTCCACCAAGATGGTGAGCGGCGATGACGCCATTATTAGCGTCACCATACCACTACTCTGCCTTCTAAAACGGTCTCTGCTGAAAATAAAAGAGGATGCATTGCAGGCAGAGCGCGATGACTTAGAGCAAGAAACTGTAGTGGGTGTGGGTGAAAACACACAGCCCAGCCTCATGTCATCACAACGTGTAGTGGAGGACTATGACGAGGAGGAGGAGAGGAGGATGAAGACATGGAGCAACTCTCAGGCCAAATTGGGGATATGACATGCACACCAGTCATACCCTCGATTCAGCGTGGCTGGCCAGAGGACAGGGGAGATGAGGAGGAGGAGGAGGAGGAGGAGGAGGAGACAGCATGTTCAGTCATCGTGTTGGTCTGGATACTGAAGTGATGGCTGTTAAGAGTCTGGCGCACATGGCTGACTTTATGGTAAGCTGCCTGTCTCGTGACCCTCGCGTTCAGAACATCTTGGCCGACAATCAGTACTGGTTGGCAACACTCTTAGACCCACGCTACAAGGAGAACTTTATGTCTCTCATTCCTGAGGCGGAGAGGTCAGCCAAAATGCTGCAGTTCCAGAGGGCCATAGTCACGGAAGTTGTGAAATCCTTCCCCTCACAAAACGCTAGCGGCATAGGCAGGATTCGATGGACAACCAAGGCGTACGGCCGAGAGGGGCACAAGTCCAATCCGCCAGAGGCAGGGGAACTGTCTTTACGATGTGGGACAGTTTTCTCAGCCCCTCACGTACCACAGCCCCTGACGTGCGGGGTAGTGCCACCAGAAATGCTAAGTTCGGGCAGATGCTGAAGGAGTACCTTGCAGATCGAACAACTGTACTGCGAGATTCATCGGTGCCTTTCAATTATTGGGTCTCCAAGCTCGACACGTGGCATGAATTGGCTCTCTACGCCTTGGAAGTCCTGGCCTGCCCTGCCGCTAGCGTTTTATCCGAGCGTGTTTTCAGTGCAGCAGGTGGAATCATCACTGATAAACGCATCCGCCTGTCAACTGAAAATGCGGACAGGCTCACTATGATCAAGATGAACAAGGGTTGGATTGGGCCAGACTTCACCACACCACCAGCAAATGACAACTGAATTTAATTTTGTTATTTGAATTTGACATGTACCTCCACTCACCCATGGGTACACACTTCCGTACTTTGGCTAATCGCTGGACTGCTACTCCTTCTCCTCATGTGACACCATGATGAGCGTTAGAATAGTTAGGCTCTTGTTTGAGGTATACCCGCAGTGGTAAATTTTTTAGCCCATTCTGTTAGAATGGGCATTACAACGACAGGAGACCCGCTCCTTTTCAATGGGAAAAAATGTTTTTAGGTACTCCTACACGTCTCTATCCAGGGACAAAGAGGAGCCTCCCAATTTTTGGCGGCCCTGACAAAAGGGCTATACTACAATACACCTGTTCTTCTTAACAGGCCCTCCTGCACGTCTCAATCCAGGGACAAAGAGGAGCCTCCCAATTTTTGGCTGCCCTGACAAAAGGGCTATACTACAATACACCCACTTGAGGGTTACAGGCCCTACTACAACTCTGTAAGCATGGGTCATTGTTGAACCTCCCAATTTTTGGCTGCCCTGACAAAAGGCCTATACTACAATACACCCACTTGAGGGTTACAGGCCCTCCTGCACGTCTCTATCCAGGGACAAAGAGGAGCCTCCCAATTTTTGTCTGCCCTGACCAAAGGGCTATACTATAATACACCCACTTGAGGGTTACAGGCCCTACTACATGTCTGTAAGCATGGGTCATTGTTGAACCTCCCAATTTTTGGCTGCCCTGACCAAAGGGCTATACTACAATACACCCAGTTCTTGTTAACAGGCCCTCCTGCACGTCTCTATCCAGGGACAAAGAGGAGCCTCCCAATTTTTGGCTGCCCTGGCCAAAGGCCTAGGCTAAAATACACCCACTTGAGGGTTACAGGCCCTACTACAACTCTGTAAGCATGGGTCATTGTTGAACCTCCCAATTTTTGGCTGCCCTGACCAAAGGGCTATACTAAAATACACCCACTTGAGGGTTACAGGCCCTACTACATGTCTGTAAGCATGGGTCATTGTTGAACCTCCCAATTTTTGGCTGCCCTGACCAAAGGGCTATACTAAAATACACCCACTTGAGGGTTACAGGCCCTACTACAACTGTGTAAGCATGGGTCATTGTTGAACCTCCCAATTTTTGGCTGCCCTGACAAAAGGCCTATACTACAATACACCCACTTAAGGGTTACAGGCCCTCCTGCACGTCTCTATCCAGGGACAAAGAGGAGCCTCCTAATTTTTGGCTGCCCTGGCCAAAGGCCTAGGCTAAAATACACCCACTTGAGGGTTACAGGCCCTACTACAACTCTGTAAGCATGGGTCATTGTTGAACCTCCCAATTTTTGGCTGCCCTGACAAAAGGGCTATACTAAAATACACCCACTTGAGGGTTACAGGCCCTACTACATGTCTGTAAGCATGGGTCATTGTTGAACCTCCCAATTTTTGGCTGCCCTGACAAAAGGCCTATACTATAATACACCCACTTGAGGGTTACAGGCCCTCCTGCACGTCTCTATCCAGGGACAAAGAGGAGCCTCCCAATTTTTGTCTGCCCTGACCAAAGGGCTATACTATAATACACCCACTTGAGGGTTACAGGCCCTACTACATGTCTGTAAGCATGGGTCATTGTTGAACCTCCCAATTTTTGGCTGCCCTGACAAAAGGCCTATACTACAATACACCCACTTGAGGGTTACAGGCCCTCCTGCATGTCTCTATCCAGGGACAAAGAGGAGCCTCCCAATTTTTGGCGGCCCTGACAAAAGGGCTATACTACAATACACCCTGTTCTTCTTAACAGGCCCTCCTGCACGTCTTTAATCCAGGGACAAAGAGGAGCCTCCCAATTTTTGGCTGCCCTGACAAAAGGGCTATACTACAATACACCCACTTGAGGGTTACAGGCCCTACTACAACTCTGTAAGCATGGGTCATTGTTGAACCTCCCAATTTTTGGCTGCCCTGACAAAAGGCCTATACTACAATACACCCACTTGAGGGTTACAGGCCCTCCTGCACGTCTCTATCCAGGGACAAAGAGGAGCCTCCCAATTTTTGTCTGCCCTGACCAAAGGGCTATACTATAATACACCCACTTGAGGGTTACAGGCCCTACTACATGTCTGTAAGCATGGGTCATTGTTGAACCTCCCAATTTTTGGCTGCCCTGACCAAAGGGCTATACTACAATACACCCAGTTCTTGTTAACAGGCCCTCCTGCACGTCTCTATCCAGGGACAAAGAGGAGCCTCCCAATTTTTGTCTGCCCTGACCAAAGGGCTATACTACAATACACCCACTTGAGGGTTACAGGCCCTACTACATGTCTGTAAGCATGGGTCATTGTTGAACCTCCCAATTTTTGGCTGCCCTGACCAAAGGGCTATACTAAAATACACCCACTTGAGGGTTACAGGCCCTACTACATGTCTGTAAGCATGGGTCATTGTTGAACCTCCCAATTTTTGTCTGCCCTGACCAAAGGGCTATACTAAAATACACCCACTTGAGGGTTACAGGCCCTACTACAACTCTGTAAGCATGGGTCATTGTTGAACCTCCCAATTTTTGGCTGCCCTGACAAAAGGCCTATACTACAATACACCCACTTTAGGCTTACAGGCCTCCTGCACGTCTCTATCCAGGGACAAAGAGGAGCCTCCTAATTTTTGGCTGCCCTGGCCAAAGGCTAGGCTAAAATACACCCACTTGAGGGTTACAGGCCCTACTACATGTCTGTAAGCATGGGTCATTGTTGAACCTCCCAATTTTTGGCTGCCCTGACCAAAGGGCTATACTAAAATACACCCACTTGAGGGTTACAGGCCCTACTACATGTCTGTAAGCATGGGTCATTGTTGAACCTCCCAATTTTTGGCTGCCCTGACAAAAGGCCTATACTACAATACACCCACTTGAGGGTTACAGGCCCTCCTGCACGTCTTATCAGGACAAGAGGAGCCTCCCAATTTTTGTCTGCCTGACCAAAGGGCTATACTAAAATACACCCACTTGAGGGTTACAGGCCCTCCTGCACGTCTCTATCCAGGGACAAGAGGAGCCTCCCAATTTTTGTCTGCCCTGACCAAAGGGCTATACTATAATACACCCACTTGAGGGTTACAGGCCCTACTACATGTCTGTAAGCATGGGTCATTGTTGAACCTCCCAATTTTTGGCTGCCCTGACCAAAGGGCTATACTAAAATACACCCACTTGAAGGTTACAGGCCCTACTACATGTCTGTAAGCATGGGTCATTGTTGAACCTCCCAATTTTTGGCTGCCCTGACCAAAGGGCTATACTAAAATACACCCAGTTCTTGTTTACAGGCCATCCTGCATGTCTGTATCCAGGGGCATTGGTGAACCTCCCAATTTTTGACTGCCCTTGCAAAGGAAGATACTACAATAGACCCAGTTCCTCAAAATGGGCACTTTATTTGTAGACAGGGCTTCATGTACGTCTCTTGTCAGGGTCATCGGAGTGTCGCACAATGTTTTCAAGTAAAATCTTTTATGTAATCACAAAAAGTGACATACACCAGCTGTATCTCACTATTGGGTATGTGCCCTTAACATTTCTACAATAAATATTCATTTTGGTGTCATTTTGGAAGGTTTTCTGGACACTCCGTAAAATTGGCGTGAAACTCGGACAACATTGTTCACAGCTGTGACTTTGCAGTGAGAAATGCTTCCAGGGGTGTTCCCCATGGTGTTGCCATGTCATTTCAGCACTCTTCTGAGACTTTTGTGACATTTTTAGGGTTTTTCCAGGCAGCCGGCAGTCATTTCATAAAAATACTCGTGTCTCCCATAGGATAACATTGGGCTCGTTACTCGGGCCGAGTACACGAGTATCTCGGGACGCTCGGCCCGAGCTTCGAGCACCCGAGCATTTTAGTACTCGCTCATCACTAATGGTGACATGTTCACCAGTAGTCATAAAAGCTTTGCGTTTTTAATGTGTATGTACACCTATGAATAAAAACCAGATGTTCAAAACACACCAGGCAGGGGTCTGCGTACCCCACTTTGCTACTATGCTTTTATAAGATTGGAGCTAGCATGAATAAAAAAAAGCATGAATAAGAAGAAGCCTGATGCTGAATGTTTTTCTATACTCCAAGTCTACTAATGGAAGCCGACTACTTCTTCTGGGCACCTGTTGTCAATTAAAAACAAGTGAGGCATTGATTCCCCTTCCCTTTCCTGTTTCTTGGATATATCATCCCTGAGTGCAGCTGCAGGGCACACAGACCATAAAGCTGATTTCTTTGCTACACTGTCTGTTTTAATTGGTTCCTTGCCATGGCACAGTAAGTAAGGTTCCTTTTTAAGTCTATGAGTCCTTACAAGAGTCCTTGTAGCAGGCCCGGACTGAAATGCGCCCACCAGTGTGGTGTGGGGGCCGCACACTCCTCCGGCCACAGCCCTGCTTTAAATCATTTTCCGTTGAGTGGCCACGGCATGCAGGGGCGGGGCCATGAATGTGAAGGGACGGGGCTGTTTGCCCAAAGCAGGGCGCCACTCACACTAAGATGACTGGTGCAGATCCCAGGACCTTCCACCATCTTCATCATATTCCTGATCCCACCCTGAGCTGATCATGTGACCCCTGATGTCTCCCCTCAATGTGACATCATCACAAGTCTTATATGGGAGTATCACGTCTGTGTCTGTCTGTCTGAGTGTCTTTATATCTGTTTGTGATTCTGGCTGTCTCTACACAACACTCTACAGTATATACAGGTCCACACTACATGCTGTACTGGTGTGCCTATATAATATAATATAATATATATATATATATATAGTTTGTGGCACCACGATAACGCCTAGGCAGCAGGCTCGCTGTCTGGGTGTTATGTTTGACACCGATCTCTCATTCTCCTCCCAAACACAATGTCTCGTCCGCTCCTGTCGCTTACACCTGAAGAATATCTCTAGAGTCCGCCCCTTTCTCACCCTGGAAACAACAAAAACCCTCACCGTGGCCCTAATCCATTCCCACCTTGACTATTGCAATTCTCTATTAAGCGGCCTCCCCCTCACCAGACTTTCTCCTCTCCAGTCCATCCTTAATTCAGCAGCCAGGATCACCCATCTGGCCAATCGTTACTCAGATGCCTCTGCTCTGTGCCAGTCATTGCACTGGCTGCCCGTATACTACAGGATCAAATTCAAATTGCTTCTTCTCACCCACAAAGCTCTTCATAGTGCAGCACCCCCCTACATCTCCTCCCTCATCTCTGTCTATCACCCCACCCGTTCTCTACGTTCCTCAAATGACCTTCGACTGACATCTGTACTAATCCGATCCTTCCACTCCCGGCACCAAGACTTCTCCAGAGCTGCACCAAACCTCTGGAATGCTTTACCCCAAGAAATCAGGACTATCCACAACTTGCATGGCTTCAGACGATCCCTAAAAACGCATCTTTTTAAGGCGGCCTATCATACTCCCTAATAGAAGCCCTTTGTACTGTAGACAGTGAATGGGCTATCTCTCTTGATATTACTCTTCTATAAACTCCACCAAACCAAAAAAGGTCTACACAGATTGTATAATGACCATGCATGTAAGCTTAGTTCTATGCCCCATTTCCTCAAGATGCCTGGACCATCAGTGCAATAAGCCTCTGTACCTTGTGCAACTCCTAGCCCGTCGTAGATTGTAAGCTCTTTTGAGCAGGGTCACCTTCATTTCTTGCTTTATTTATTGTATTTTCTTTTTTACATTGATTCTATGCCTATTGTTTTGTATCCAATTATTGTACTGTATTTGTTCTCTACTGTAATTACTTACTGTATTATATTTTCTGTACTCTAACCCTACATTGTAAAGCGCTGCGGAATATGTTGGCGCTATATAAATAAAGCTTTATTATTATTATTATATATATATATATATATATATATATATATATATATATAGTGTGGACCTGTATATACAGTATAGTGCTGTGTATACAAGATATACACCAGCACTCTCAGATGTGCATAGAGCCCGCAGTGAGTAATGTGCATAGAGCCCTTAGTCTGTAATGCGTATACAACCCACAGTCTGTAATGCGCATAGAGCCCGCAGTCTGTAATGCGCATACAGCCCGCAGTCTGTAATGCGCATACAGCCCGCAGTCTGTAATGCGCATACAGCCCGCAGTCTGTAATGTGCATACAGCCCGCAGTCTGTAATGTGCATACAGCCCGCAGTCTGTATAGTGCATACAGCCCGCAGTCTGTAATGTGTAAATGAGTCGGTCGACAGGGTAGGGTGTACTCGGATATCGGGAACGGTTGCTACAGTGGGGATCACGGCTGGTCAGGTCCTGGTCCCGTGCCCTGGACATTCAATGGCTGAGGAGAAAATTGTTTGGGATGGGGGATTATTATATGTGACGCCACCTGTGGTACCTGGTAATGTAGTTACCGGCGCTGCAGCCAGCCGCTGAAGTGATGGTGATGCAGCTTTGGGTAGTTCAGCTCCCCACAGGAGGAGCTTTACCTCAGGGCAGCGGGGTAGATGAGGGGAGCAGTGGTCCTTATTTCTCAGGTGCTGTAGAGATTTCCCAGGTGACGGATTAAATAGAGTCAGAGTCCAGATTAGCTCAAACAGATCTTTTACTGGTACCAGCTGGTTCAATATGGGTACACGGTACAGTTTAGTTTACTGGAGATTTGTTGCCACAGGTTTCGGGGGTTCACTACAGAGACTGACAGAGGTAATTTTCTTGTCACTTTCCTGGTCCTGCTTCTTAGGGCTCTATGGCTCCTTTTACTCCCACTTTTACGTCTGATCTCTTGTCCTCGGGGTCTGTTACCTAAAGTGTCTGTACTTGTCAGCGTCTTGAACCCGGCTATGGGACAAATGTTAGATTTCTTGATGGGTGCTGTGGCTCCTTATTATCAGGCCCACAGCCTGCCGGTCAGCAGTTTGGGATAAACCTTGCAAACTACCTCAGTTCCGGTATACCGGTGGTGACCTGGACACTCCAGACGCCTGTCACCAATCCTGGGGTGTCCCCTCTGCATCTGGGTTACCTCTTTAAAGTTGAGGTACCCTCCTCTCAGAGCTGCAGGCTGTGCTGCATCCGTCCTCTCTGCTCTCCTCACACCGTCTGACTGACTTCTGTCAACTGTCATTGGCGTCATGTCTCCCGCTCAGCTAAGCTCCACCCCCCTGGGACCTACTGAATATACAGTCCCTGGTGCTAGGGTGTCTATAGCTGGGCTTGTTGTAGTTTTAGAGACAGACTCTGCAATTCTCCCCTCTTCCTGTGGATATCGGGGGCACTACACCTCCTATTTATGGTGCAGTACCTCCCTGTGGCGTCCCGACAGAGGGGCGCCACACATACAGCAGGCAGTCTGTAATGTGTTTACAGCGGGCAGTCTGTAATTTGTATACAGTGCACAGTCTGTAATGTGTATACAGCGGGCAGTCTGTAATGTGTATACAGCGGGCAGTCTGTAATGTGTATACAGCAGGCAGTCTGTAATGTGTATACAGCAGGCAGTCTGTAATGTGTATACAGCGGGCAGTTTGTAATGTGTATACAGTAGGTAGTCTGTAATGTGTATACAGTGGGCAGTCTGTAATGTGTATTCAGCGGGCAGTCTGTAATGTGTATACAGCCGGCAGTCTGTAATGTGCATACAGTGGGCAGGCTGTAATGTGTATACTGCCCGCAATCTCTAATGTATATACTGCCCCCAGTCTGTAATGTGTATACAGCCTGCAGTCTCTAATGTGAATACAGCGGACTGTCTCCAATGTGTATACAGTGGGTAGTCTCTAATGTGTATACAGCGGATAGTCTGTGTTGTGTATACGTCCCGCAGTCTGTAATGTGCAGCATCAGAACGTTTTCCTGCGGGCAGAGTTCACTCTCTGTTCTTCCCGGTGCCTCCATGGATTCTGTTCCTTTCTGCACCCAGCATTGGACTTTCTGCCGCTGCCTTCTTTTCCCATCTTTAGGATCTGGCTGAGTTTTGGCTATGTATATACCACAGCCTCCTATCTATATAGCACATCCTCCTGGGTATGCTGGGTATAATTCTCCCGTCTACTGGATGTAATCCTCAGTATCTGTATTATTGTGTATATATACACTGCACAGTACCACTTCTCCTGTCCTGTATACTGGATGTAATACTCAGTATCTATATCAATCTGAATATATACACTGCACAGCACCACTTCTCCTGTCCTGTATACTGAGTGTAATCCTCAGTATCTGTATTATTGTGTCCTGTCCTGTATACTGGCTGCTGTAATCCTCAGTATCTGTATTATTGTGTATATATACACTGCACAGTACCACTTCTCCTGTCCTGTATACTGAGTGTAATCCTCAGTATCTGTATTATTGTGTGTATATATACACTGCACAGTGCCACTTCTCCTGTCCTGTATACTGAGTGTAATCCTCAATATCTGTATTATTGTGTATATATACACTGCACAGTACCACTTCTCCTGTCCTGTATACTGGGTGTAATCCTCAGTATCTGTATTATATATATATATATATATATATATATATATATATATATACACACTGCACAGTACCACTTCTCCTGTCCTGTACACGGGCTGTAGTCCTCAGAGAAAACGGGGAGCCAGCACAGCCAAAAATTGCTGAAAAAATAAATGTGTAAACACACCTGCCAGTACCATACTGCATACAAATAGAGACATTTCGCAAGAGATTACCGAAATAATCTCTTGAGCCACTCTTCCACGCCAAGGAATGTCTCAGATAGAGCGGTCCTACTCTACATATTTTTACATTTCTGATGTGTCTGTAGACAGCATAATACAATGTAAAGTGGACCATATGAAGCTAACACTCACCTATACATGTCAGACAATGCTTCCCAAGGTGCCACGTGGGTCAGTGAATGAAGAGCAACTGAGGCCCCCACACCTGCGGCCTCCACCACAAGTGTTTGGGCTATTTCACAGTTAACCCTCACCGATCCAACCAGGTCCTAAGGGTAAAAGCTAGTCAAGTTCAGGTGAGTGAAGCTGCAATAAACTAGCCTGAGGGCAGGAAGAGGTAACTGTGTGTGAACAGTTACTAAAAATACTGGAGTCAATGCAGATGGAAAACAGACAATATCTGGCGTGCACGGTAAGTGGTGGTCAGCCACTAAACCATACCAGAGAGAAAACAGGGGGAGCCAGCACAGCCAAAAATTGCTGAAAAAATAAATGTGTAAATACACCTGTCACCCTGTCGTTTGGCAGGGTGGCTCAAAAGATTTTTTAATCTTTTGCTAAATGTCTCAAAACTTTTTTACAGTTTGGAAGCAATATGTGTATTTACACAATGTTTATATTCTCTGGCAGTGCTGGCGCCTTTAGTTTTTTCCCTGGGAATGGTCTAGTGGCTGACCACCACTTTGCCGTGCACGCCAGATTTTGTCTGTTTCCATCTGTATTGACACTAGTATTCTTGGTAACTGTTCACACACAGTTATCACACCCAGCCCTCAGGCTCAGTTCATTTTTCTTCATTCACCTGAACCTAACCTGCTTTTAACCATGAAGGCTGGTCTGGTGCAGTGAGGGTTAACTTTGAAAAGCCCAGACATTTGTGGTGTAGGCTGCAGGTGCAGGGGCCTAGGTTACCTTAAATCACTTGTACTGACCTGCACCTTGGAAGCAGGTCTGGGATGCATAAGTTGAGTGCTAGTTTTATATGGTCCACTTTATGTTTATGTTTGAGGTCTTATGACACAATAAAAATAAAAAATTATAGAGTAGGACCACCCTATCTGAGAATGCCTTGACGTTTGGCAGGGTGGCTCAAAAGATTTTTTAATCTTTTGCTAAATGTGTCAAAGATTTTTTACAGTTTGGAAGCAATATGTGTATTTACACAATGTTTATATTTTCTGGCAGTGCTGGCGCCTTTTGTTTTTTCCCTGGTATCTGTATTATTCTGTATATATATACACTGCACCGTACCACTTCTCCTGTTCTGTATACTAGGTGTAATCCTCAGTATCCGTATTATTGTGTATATATACACTGCACAGTGCCACTTCTCCTGTTCTGTATACTTGGTGTAATCCTCAGTATCTGTATTATTCTGTATATATACACTGCACAGTACCACTTATCCTGTCCTGTATACTGTGTGTAATCCTCAGGATCTGTATTATTCTGTATGTATACACTGCACAGTACCACTTCTCCTGTCCTGTATACTGGGTGTAATCCTCAGTATCTGTATAATTCTTTATATACACTGCTCAGTACCACTTCTCCTGTCCTGTATACTGTTAATAAGCAGAATTCCATAATAAGAAGTGGGCCGCACTAACGTTAGGGGGCATACTTCAAAAAGTTACTCCAAAGAGATTGCATAACATAGACAAGGAGTATAGACTTAGGTTATATCATGAAAATATTAATTTTATTTGGTATGACAAACAAGGACAAGGAGGGAAGGTCACAAAGTGCTCCATGCAGGTAGCCACTATACGGTTTACATATATTGCACTGTATCAGACACACAGACCGTGTCTGTCCATATATATAAAAACTGGCGTCTGCGCAGAGACCCATATACAATCAGCCACTTGTGTGGGCACCTAATACATCATCAACTACACAACCATATATATGAAGGTTTATACTGACATTGAACATGTTCCATCCATATATCCCTTGTGGTGTTGTGGGTCAAGATAGAAGAGGCATACCCATATAAAGTACCTAGTCTATGGGAAAAGCGCTGCACCTAGGAGTATTACTGACAACCAGATCAGTGTGTCATGTAGCTAAGAGGCATAATTACCAGAGCCGTCATTGGCCATCTCGCATGGGGCAGCAGGGGTGAGGGGTGGTCCGGACCAGGGACCCCAACGCGTTTCGTGACCACAGTGTACAGGTCACTTCATCAGGGGATGCTCCAGGCTCCTCCATCGGAGGTTTTTATATCGCTCGCGCCACCGGAAGTGACGTTACGCAAGCCGGTCACCTGACCGGAACTATGCGCGGCCGCGTCACAGAGCACTGCACCGCCCACCGCGCCGACGTCAGGCCGCACGTGCGCGCACGGTCGCGGGGACGCGTCACCATAGCGACCGCGCGCGCACAGAGCCCGGACACCAGTGCTGATAGGCAGGAGACTCTGTGACGCCGCGCGCATAGGGGGACAGGCAAAAGCAAGAGAGGGATCTGCACCTATCATCATAAGGATCTATTAACCCTAGTTAGCTAGTTTTAAAATACTTATATTCATGATTTAAGTGTTGCGCATCACTTAAGGAGCAGCTTGAATACTTGAATCATGAATATAAGTATTTTAAAACTAGCTTATACTCAATCTTAACACTTGATTTTATCTTTATAAGATTCCCTCACATAAATAACAAGTACTTCCTATAATTTGAAACCTTTTATGCAAAACCCCTCTCAGATATATATATATATATATATATATATATATATATATACACATATATATATATATATATACATAATAAATATTAAGTTTTTAAATATTCTTACCCCCATCATTTTATACATTTTTCATATATTTATATTTTTTTATATATATTTTTATATATTTTTGAATAATTTTATAATAAACTTGTTTTTTAATTATATAGATATATATAGATATATATTTTTCCCTATTCCACCTTCACAGGATAATATCAAACTTTAGCACTGTTAATCGCTAATGAATTGCCCTGGTGGCACAACCCAATAGTGAGGATGGTTTGTAGGCATATAGAAGTGTATATATTTTTTTCCTGTTTTTACTACTGAAGGTTTTATTTACTTTTCCGCAGCGAATTTTAGAACGTTTTTTATGCCATTTGTTAAGTCAGATTTTTATCAACTTATATATCATTGTATGATGTAAAATGCTCCACAGAAACTTGTTTTTACTGTTTTGGAGCCAAAAATTAGGCTCCTCTCACTTTGATGACGATTTTGACATCATCAAATTGGGCTCCTCCCACTTTGATGACGATTTTGACATCATCAGCATGTGTTAATACACCCCTAAATGCCATGTACAGGAGCTATATAAACCTTGTTAAGAGCTGACATGTAATATCCCTGAGGAAGGCACTAGGACAGTGCCGAAACGCGTAGGAAAAGGAATAAATGGAATATTGATGCAACCTACATATGGTTTCCGGATCGTTTTCTTGGGATTTCAGCAGCGCGGACACTGATACACCATTTCCCCTGAAGTAACTTCAGGACCCATATCGGAACACTGCTCTTTTTGATATCAACAATCCCTCTGGTGGGTCTGCTATCTGAGTAGACTGGCTCTAGCAAAGCCAGGTAATCCCGGGTTCTGTTGCCTATGGCTGTTCTGCACCAGATGATAGTCTCAGTAATGGGGGGAAACAGAATGGAATTGGAGTCACTCACCTTCACGCTACCAATCTCCCCCTTGTTATTTCCACCTGCTGTCGCTGCAGAAGGGCTTTGAACTCTTTATTGAAGGCCTGCTGCTCTTTGTATGGGGTGGACTCTACTATGTCCTACAAAATGGCAATGACCTCAGCTAAACAATTTTCAATGACATTTGTACCCAAGGTGATGGCAGTATTGTTCTCTCCTTTTTCAAGATCAACTACCACAAGACCTTGAAATTTAAGTTCCACCATCCCCACCTTAATAACAATCTCCCCACCTGTGTCAAGGCCTGACTATTACTTGCTATTAATGACAAGTCTTCATCAGAGTGTCGGGTGAAGCCATTATCAGCCCAATATCTCTTATACAGTAGGTGTGGCATGGTGGTTACCTGTGAACCAGTGTCCAGGAGGGTAGTGAAGGCATGCCATTAATCACAACTGGGATAAGGGGACATCCTCTGACATACTTGTTTCTCTAGCTTGATGGACTAGACTGTCTTACTCCCTGGTTGGTCGATACTCTCTTTCAATATGACCAACCTTGTCACAGTGTCTGCAGATGGGTCATCTTGCAGGGTCGAACTGATCAGTAGATCTCCTACAGGTGTGGGTCATTTGCCGTTGCTGTGATGGCATCCTCCTCTGTCGTTGCCATGGCAGATCATCCATTCTTGAGGCTAGTTGAATCCTCTCTGCCGGGGAACATATCTGGAGAGACTGAATAGTTTTATGTAAAGCAGCCACACTTTTGGTAACTTCCTGCCCTTATGGACATATGATGTGACCAGGGCTAGGGGTACTTGGACACCGGGGTTGATGGCTGCTTGGATGGGGAGATCACGGGTGGTCGGGATCCCGGTTCCGTGCCCTGGTTATCATTTGAAGTGGATGGAGATGGGGGAGAAGGGAGTATTTACAGGGGATCGTGACGCCACCTGTAGTTCCCGGTAATATAGGTACTGGAGCTGCAAGCCGGCCGCTGAGGTGATGGTGGGTGCAGCAGAGAGTGGGACAGCTCCCTTCAGGTGGAGCTATTACCTCAGGGCAGTGGTGAAGGAAGATGGTGAGGGGGGGAAGTAGTGGGGATGGTTGGTGTTGCAGTTCTTACCCCTTTGTTGAGCCGCTGCTGGTGCTGAGCTCTCCGGGCACCACAATAAGGAAAACCGAGTCCAAATCAACTTCAACTCCACTTTAATAGTACCGGCAGATGGTGATGGTATGCAGTACAGTCTGGTTTATTGGGGGTCGGTCACCAGTTCCAGGCAGGTTACCCATTATAGAGTCTATAGATGTTCTTCCTTCTATGACTTTCCGGGCTTAACTTAGTCTTCCTCACTTCTACCACCCTTGCAGAGCGTTGCCCATCATGTGATTAGTGTCTTCGCATGCGCTCTACCTAGTGGCGGCTCTTCGTGATACAGGAGAGCACTGAGAAGCGCTGTATAAGGTTTGACAGGAGTTCTAGTGCTAAAAAGCACTGTGAGTGACCCAGGAAAGCACTAAAAAGTGCTATCAGAGATCTGATTCAGGCTATGGCATTGAAAAACATTGTGGATGGCGTGTTCAGCTCTAAAAAGCGCTGTGTATAAAAGAAGGAAGCAGAATCAGCAGGTGCAGATAGACTTGATCAGTATTTGTCTATGACTCAAAAAATCTCTGTAAAAGAGAAGGAGAGAAAGAAAGAAAAACATTATTAAAACCTCTTATGACTTTACTTTATTGCAAAATTCATTATACAGGCATGATATGTGATTACAATGCCTCTAACACTCTGACTTCCAGAAATTTGAATATACTAATAAGACTACTTATCAGGTGAAGAGGCAACAGAGTCATAGCAGTGTTTTAATAGGTAAAAGTGAATGGGGAATATTCAATACATGATTTCATATTCCCTGTTGAGCCCATACGGTTCTAAAGTTTGAAGTGTATATATCCAAAAAGATTCTCTTTGTTTAAGCATTTTGACCCGGTTTCCCCCTCGTCTGGGTAATGGAACATGATCAATTACCTGATATCGTAACTGACTGATGCTATGTCCCTTTCCAATTATTCCACTTCCGGACAAATTTTGTCCATACCAGCCGAAGAACTACGAGCGCGGGATTACGAGAGAGATCAGAAGAAGATGGTAGCCTATGAACTACATGTCATTAGATTAGCAGAATACCACAAGACCAGCCGCATCCCAAGAGGCGTCCGGGTTTCTTTGCAGCCTACTCTCTTCTCTGATAATAAGGAGTATTGTAGTAAGTTCGAAGCAATACTGAATAAGTGCTCCCTAGATATAATCCTGTTAACCATTGAGTCACTCCAGAAGGAGATCAGAAAACTGAAATCAAAAATAGAGGTAACAGAGGAACAATTCTCCAACACTCTCTCCTCCACGGAGTACGATAATCTACAAACAAAAACCGAGAAAACAATCACGGAATATCGGAAGAATCTACAGATCCATAAGAGGACTACATTTCTGAGAGATCAGGAGGACTACCAAAAAGACAGAGTTTATAACTGAAGAAACTTTGAACCATTTCCGGATAGAAGACAACAGAGACCCTATACGCCATCCTCATCCTCAGGCTCGAACAGCGATAAGGACAGAAACCCTTTTTTAGGGGGACGTCGTCCAAACAGAGGAAGACCCAGAGGAGCAAGACCTTACGGCGGACGGGGGGAGTATCAAATACAGACACGATCCCAGGTAGGAACCTCATTTTTAACATCTCGAATAAGAACTTCTCCCCAGCTGAGTTCAAACTCCTACAAAAGAGACTCTCCTTCTGCCAATCTCCAAGGTTCGACTCGCTTCCGGTCGACGAGGAGCTCAACCGCTTCTTTGGGACTGTACGAGTAAAGGCACACTTTGCTGTGCCTGGTAATTAAAATCCAGTTATTCTACAATTCCCCAAAGTTTGTGACTGAGAGATCTTGGTCGCAGAAACCCTAGTCCTTTCATGCCACCAAAAACCTCTCATCCGATAGAAACATATATTGGTTTGGTAAAAAGAGATGTTGCAGGGGTACTTAAAGGTATAGAAAGTGGGAGGATGCACCTACGGAATAACATCACTCCTGAAGAACACGTAGCATAACACGTAACACATAACATGTAACACTCAAAGAAAATAAGAACATCACAATTAAAACTGCTAACAAAGGGGGCTCTATAGTTATCATGGATAAGGCTTACTACCTATCAGAAATCAGACAACAATTTTTTGGACACAAACACATATACCCCTTTATCGAGGGATCCCACTTCAAAAATTGCACAACTAGTCAGAGAGAGTGGAATACTATCACAACAAAGGGGTGATTGATAAAAATGCACGGGAGTTTTTAGTCAATATTCATCCTATTACCCCTGTTTTTTATACACTCCCTAAAATACATAAGAATTTTCAATCTCCACCTGGACATCCACCAGTGGCTATCTTCCTTGAGAAAATAATTATGCCTTTAACCCGTCACTGACACAGGATGTTGTACAACGTCCTGGGTTTCATGTCGTTCCCGAAACAGGACGTTGTACAACGTCCTGGCGTGTTTGCACACCTGCATCTTGAGTGAGGGTCTCACTCAAGCTGCAGGTACATGGGGACTTGCAGCACACCCCAGGGGAGGTCGCTTTGCCCCCTCCAGGCTACAGCCACGGTGATTGGCGGTTGAAAATGAAACCGCAAATTACCGCGGCTGTAATGATTTCCTGCCCGCCGCTTCTCCCCTTGTCCTCCGATGTGCCCCCCCTCAACTACGATGCCCCCCCCCCCCCGTGCTCCAAAGTCCCCCCCAGGCTCCAAAGTTCCCCCCAGGCTCCAAAGTTCCCCCCTGGACTCTGATGTGTCCCCGGCCCGCCACCCCCTGCACCTCCGCTTCTCCTGCATGCTGCCCGGTGCTTCTCCTTTCTGCGCCGATCTTCCCCCTGGACTCCGGTGTGCCCCCACGGGCTCCGATGTGCCCCCCCGGGCTCTGATGCCCCCCGTGCTCCAAAGTCCCCCCTGGGCTCCGATGTCCCCCGCCTCCCCCTGCATGCCCTCCTTCCCTTCCTGCCGCCAGGCGCTTCTCCTTCCTGCACCGCTCTTCCCCCTGTCCTACGATTGCACCCCCACTCACCCCCCGCTTCTCCTTCTTAATCCTGCCCCCCCCGTGATCACTGGAGACCACCACCTGTCTCCGGTGATCTCCGGGGATCACCTCCCGCTCACCTCTCCGCCGCCACCGTCCCGCTCCTCCCGTCCGCCACTTCTGATGGTCCTCCTGCGTTCCTGTCCCGCCGCCGCCGCTTTTGTTCCGTCTCCTGTCTGGATCCCTCCTCTGCAGTTTGATCCCCATGATCAAACTGCAGAGGAGGGATCCTGTCAGTACTGGCACAGTGATCACATAGTGGATCACTGTGCCAGGATTGTCAGATCCCTACACTGCAGTTTGATCCCCCAGAAGGGGGATCAAACTGCAGAGGAGGGATCCTGTCACTACTGGCACAGTGATCACATAGTGGATCACTGTGCCAGGATTGTCAGATCCCTACACTGCAGTTTGATATCAAGCTGCAGAAAGCGATTTGACAGCCCCGATGCAGTGATCCACATAGTGCATCACTGCGTCCGGGCTGTCAGATCGCTACTCTGCAGCCCGATACGCCTGCATGGGCATTGAGCTGCAGAAAGCTATCTGACAGCCCCGGCGAGTGGATCATTGCACCGGGGCTGTCAGATCGCTACTCTGCAGTCCGATCCTCCTGCATGGGGATCGAGCTGCAGAAAGCGATCTGACAGCCCCAGCGCAGCAATCTGACAGCCCCTAGTGCATTACTGTGTGCGGCCTGTCAGATAGCTTTCTGCAGTTCAATCCCCATGCAGGAGCATGAGGCTGCAGAGTAGCAATCTGACAGCCCCTGGCTCAGTGATCCACATAGTGGATCACTGCGCCGGGGTGTCAGATCGCTACTCTGCAGTCCGATCCGCCTGCATGGGGATCGAGCTGCAGAAAGCGATCTCGCAGCCCCTTCGCTCCACCCGGGCTGCCAGATCGCTGCTCTGCAGTCCGATCCTCCTGCATGGGGATTGAGCTGCAGAAAGCGATCTCGCAGCCATGGCGCTGCACCCGGGCTGCCAGATCGCTGCTCTGCAGTCCGATCCTCTGCATGGGGATCG
>JARQOC010001401.1:0-42044 GCA_033576535.1 Allobates femoralis
TTTATATTGTTCACAACTGTTGGCATATTTGCTTGAATTGGACGGGGTGTGTAACCCCCCAAAAAATCTGACGTAAAGTGCAAAGTGTTATGTGCAATATGTGTTCTGTGGTGCTAGGGTGAAACCAGGAACTTTGCTTGATGACTGGTTATTTGCAATTTCCTGATACTTGTATATAACCCTAAAAACAACAGTTTATGTACATGTTTTAATGTAACAATTTGCATACACTGATCCTTAACACCCCCAAAAGGAGGATTGTACCTTGGGTGATCCTTTTATGTTGTAAATAGCTACATGCTGTGGGCTTTTAAAAATGTGTATGTTGGGGGGGTTCTCCTACTGTTTTTACTTGTCTTGTCACACTTTTTGACATTAATTAATTAATAAATGGATATTTTTTTGTGCAAATGATTCCCTTGTTTCTCCTATTATTATTGACTAGATGTGAGCCCGATTCTAAAGAATCGGGAGTCTAGAATCTGTATATAGTTTATTTATTAAGAATTAAAAAAAATAAAATTATTCAATGATATCTTTACATGAACTACATATGTTCGTATGGTCAATATCATTATTGGAAAATTAAATTATTGTATGGTAAGGGTCTTGGAACACAAAGTGAGCTATACTTGTTACAGAGGAAATAGCTTGATTTTGAAAAGCAATATTAGTATTCTGCGTATTCGCCAGTTTGTGCTTGCCCACCAACCACGTCAAGGTGCCCTTACATCTGATGGGTCCCTAATCTAACTAATTCCTATTTATTAAGACTAAGACTTCTTTTACAGCAGCATTTTTCTGCAATGTGTAGAAGGTGGGGATGTAAAAAATTAAATTTCTGCACTTGGCACCCAAGGGCCTTACTGCAGCACACATGCAGCAAGTGCCATGCAATGTATATAGAACTTACGGTTAACCTGGGGTAAATGCAGCAAATGTGGCTTCAGCAGGTGCACCAAATGCAGGCAGTAAAAAACCGCAGGTTACTGAGGTTTTTGCCGCCGAAACTGCTGTAACTACGTGTGGTGCACCTGCCGCCAGTGAAGGATAAATTCAATATACATTGCATGCAACTTATGGCAAATGTGCCATAAGTGAGCCGTTAGTCAGCAAGTGCAGAAATTGTGCTTTTTCCACCAAAACTTCCACAAATAGGCAAAAACTGCTGCTGTAAAAGCAAAATCTGTATTTTGCTATCTATGTAATTCCTTATCTATCTATTTACCTATCTATCTAACTTTAGAGAACACACCTTAAGATGGAGATGTGTGTGAACAGCCATCCCACCCGTCTCTTAGCTGTTCACAAAAACCTCTCCCTGTTTAAAAAGAAAAGTAAATTTCTCAGCACCTATAATGCTGGACCTTTGTATTGTGGTTGATATCACCAAATAATAACATTTGAGTGATACACATCTATCACCCTTAAGTAAATGTGTGTTCATATATATATATTATGAAGTATCTAAATGAAGGATTTAAGATCCAAAAATAAGGACTATATATGTTACATGGCTATTTGGTAAATAAGTAGTTGAAATCTATATATCTATGGCTAAACTATGTTTGTTTTTTTTTCGTATATATCTAAGACTAAAATAATATTTTTGTATTTTTGATTTTTTGTATTCCTATACATGTAAGACTAAACTAATTTTTTTGTATTTTTTGTTTAATATAAAAAAAACTATGTACACTTAACTATCTATTTTAACCTAACTATCTATGAACAGAATTTAAGGTAAAATATTTGTATAAACAATATTTTTAGTGAACACTTTGGTACTATTGGGAAGTAATTTGCCTTGAGCTGGTGTATCAACAACGTGAACTTTAACATTACAGCGTTGCCTGACGCGAGAAAAGGCGACATACAGTTGACCATGGCCAAATGCTGGTTCAGGTAGAAAGATACCAACTCGATGGAGTGTCTGGCCTTGAGATTTATTAATGGTCATGGCAAACGCTGGCTTTACGGGAAACTGGCGGCGTCTTAATTTAAATGGTAATCCTGTGTCAGATGGACATAAATCGATACGTGGAATAAAAACAATATTTCCAGCTGCTGATCCAGTGATGACTTTAGCTTCTATAATGTTGGGAAGCAAAGCAGTAACAATCAAGCGAGTACCGTTGCACAGACCTTTTTTTGTGTGGAGGTTTCGTAAGAGCATGATAATGGTGCCACTTTTTAGTTTTAGCCGATGTGAAGGCATTCCAGTTGGTGTAAGTGAATGTAAGAATTCCACTGGATATTGGTCAGGGTCATCTGATTCATCAGCATCAATGGAATCATGACTGGTATATTCAGTGTAGTCACCATTCAGACGATCCATGATATTGGAGTTAACATTATCCACATCCTCATTTTTAGGGCATAGAATTGCATGTGATGCAGCAATGTTGATGCTCTCATTGTTGTTAATGTCAATAGAAATGTTGTCTCCAAAGATATCACGTATTAAGCAGCCAGTGGAAAGCATGTCTGAAGGTATTTCGATGACATCATCTCCAAGGTTAAAATCATTAGAAAGTTCACCATTTCCCAGTTGAAGCAACCAAGTACTGTATTGTTGGTCAATGGAGCGCATGTTGTTAATGAGTGGCAGTCTAATGAAATGTTGCCAGTGTTGGGAATACTTAATGCAGCTCTCTACAATATCAGTTCTGGTTCCATGAGCGATGACAGGAAGGCATTGTCTAAAGTCTCCTCCCAGAACAATAACTTTAGCTCCAAACGGTGTTTGCTGTTTCTTGGAGACATGTGTTGTCATGACATCGCGTAAAAGTCTATCAATGACATGCAATGCATATTTAGAGAGCATTGTGCACTCATCAATGATACATAGTTTTGTATTCTTCAACTGTTTGGCTGCCTCTGTATCAGTTTTAATGCGTGAAACAGAAGTTTCATTGACAGGGATTGGAATGCCATAAAGAGAATGGATTGTGCGTCCTCCTTCGAGTAAGTTGGCGGCAATTCCCGTGGTGGCACCCGGAGAGACAATGTGTCCTTCTCCTCTTAGCTGATGTAGCAGTAGATGATATAAGTAGGTTTTTCCACTCCCACCAGGACCATCAATGAAAAAGCACTTTGTACTGTCAGTAGAGTCTTGTAAAGCTTGACTGATAGTATTATACGCCAAGAGTTGTTCATCATTTAGAGTAGCTTTTATCTCTGCAGCTGTTTGTAACTCCACAATCTTATTATACAACGGGAGGAGGTGTGGTTTATTTACAGGTCGTGGTAATTGAAAATCTGTATAACTTTTCCCATGGCTTTTGAGAACATCTTGAACATCAGTCATAGCATAGCCTTCACAATGTATACAGTTGTCAGAATTGGAGTGGTATGCACGGCAGTAGTCCTGTACAAAGTGTTCCTTGAATTGATCCCATAACTGCAGAGGATTAGCTGGAGGGCCAAAAATGCAGATATAGGCAAACATGTCTCTAAGCTGTGCTGGCATGTTGAGAATACATGCATCTTGTAGCGTATTTTTCCATAGACTATCATCAAACAGTAATCCAAGAGCTAATGCTGCCTCTTTGAAAGTTTCATAAGTAACTGCATTGACTGTTTTAATACTCTCGAAACTTGTAGCACCTTTCACGTGTAATAGTAACAATCGCAAGTAGTAGCGTTCTTGATCTCTCACACTGACAGTGTACATCCTTCCAATAACAGAGCCACCTCCTCGCTTTCTAAGTTCCCAAGACCCTCCATTCCAAACATAGTACTCAGGAATTTGGCGGTATAAGTAGTTATGAGCATGTTGGTCATTGACATTAAGCTGAAAGTAGGCCATAAGAGTGGAATTGTGATGAAGTTTTTGTCGGATGTTAGCAATGGAGTCATCCTCATGAAAATAGAGTGACTGAGAATGAGGCAAATGTACGGCAAGGCGAATGATGCTATGAAATTGCTTGTGCATAGGAGTAGCAAAAATGCGCCAAGCTGCCTCTGGTGCACTGACATATCTGGAATCCATAAATTGATGTGTTTCATCATGGTTAATGTGAGTCTGGCAAATGTCAAGGTTAGCTTTATCATGGCCTTTGTAGACATATTTAAACAAATATTTGACACTTTGAATTGAACCACAAACTTCGACATTAATATGGCACCTGTATTTCAAAAGTAGAAAGGGATTGTATGGAACTACCCAAGAATTGTCAATTGTTTTAGAGTGGTGTTGAATGGAAAGGCCAGAGCTTCTGCGATAAATGGGATAGGCATCTTTAGCTATGATGGTAGATGTTTGAAAATCTTTAGGGAAACCTTTAGTACATTTGCCGAGATCCATACATGGAGAATTTGGGTTGTATTCTCCACAGGGCCCATGAATCATATGTTGCAAAACAATGCCATGAAGTAGAGGGTAGTGTTTAGCATCAGGAATTTCTGCCCAGACGATATTGTCGACATCTTCCTTAGTCCTTAATTTAGAGTTGGTATCTAAAATGATTAAAATGTGTGCGTGTGGTAGACCACGTTTTTGGAATTCAATTACGTGCACCATAGCACAAACTTTTCCTAACAATCCTTTGTTGATGTCTTGTAACAGAGCTTCTAACTTAATTCTGAACACACGTGCTACTAAATCAGGTCTGTGTTCCACACGCTGCCAAGGCTGTAAATTAGATGTAATCTCGCTCCATTTAGGATTGCAGGTCATAGTGATGAACAAATCAGGGCGACCGTACTTGGTGACAATAGCCATGGCATCCTGATACCGTTGCTGCATGTTCCTCGGACTACCTTCAAAGGAGGAAGGTAAAATGACGGTTTTGCCAATGGGGATGCCTTTTTGAATGGATTTGTTGAATAAATGCTCTTGTAATACACAGTAGTCTTCAACTTTTAAATCCTTTTGATGTTTGCGGATAAAATTTAGGCGATTTGCTTCGATTTTGACATAAGCATCGACAATATACTGTTGGGTGAGTTTGCCACCATTGAGTACTGGATTAAACTGCTCTCTTACAGAAAGCATGTAGCAATAGTACTGCAGCTGTGTAATTCTGCGTGTACTTGGGGCTTGTTGTTTCATGTCATCATGCCAGCCTTGTTCTCCGTATGGGAAAAAGAGTGGATAAAGGAGGGCATCCAAATTGCTGTGCAGAATGCTGATAGGTTTAGTTTTTGGTGCCAAAGGATTGTTAGGGTCAGGTTTTAAGTGTATTAAAATATCACGATTGAATGGTGGCTCTCCATTGTCATTTTCGAATACAACAGCTACCTCATTAACAGTGGGGTGATTGTAGCGGCGAGGGTCTTGTGCGCGATCTTGTTTTAGGGCCATAGTTATATTAGGCATCACAGTACCATTTGCAAGAGCTTTAAGATGTTCCTCCTGTTCAACATCCCGTAACATTTTGTATGCAGCTACAAAAGGATTAATAAGATCTAATTGAAGAGCAATCATACTCATCAAAGAAGGATGACAATTTTGATTGTGTTGACATTGCAAGCGTTGTTGATTAGCCGAAGTGGTATCTAAAATATAAAGCTGGGCATAGACTGGAACGTCATCATCAGACGGATGTAAGGTTCCTGTGCGATGATATATTTGTCCATGTATACGAAAGTAATATGGGCCATATCCAGGAGGTGGGGAAATATTGGCACCCATGGAGGCAAAGGCAAATGAACTGTTAATGGCACGGATGTTTTCCATAAGATTCTTACTGAACTCACTTTGTCCTGTGAGCAAACGTGTGAAGACGTGAGGATATTGTGGTATAGGTACATGGACCTTACCCTTGTGACAACATAGACTGAACTTTTTATCGGATGGTATCTCAGCATTAAAATGGAATGCTTGACAATGTTCACAAACATAGTCCATAGGTCCACAGGAGTGTTGTACCACGGTACTGTCATCATCAGTGAAACCTTTGGAATGTATAAGTTCAGATTGTGGTAATGGAGTTTTAGACGGATGCTTGAAGCCAACATATATAAAGCGTGGACCTGGTAGAGGATCTTCACTTTCCACAGATTGAATGAGGGAGGAGGTGGAAGGTGTTTCATGAGGAGAGTCTATGACTGTGGAGGTAAAAACAGTATTGTTGCGCGGTTCACAGTGTGGAGCAGCAGCATGTATGAAAGGTTTGATTGTTGCCATAGAAGAGTCATGTGTGCTGCATTTATTGAAAGCAGACTTAACGGTGCTCAGGCGACATCGTTTCTGTTCAGGAGTGTGTGTAGCAGACTGTTTGCGCTTACGTGCAGAATGCGAAGCAAATACAGTAGGTTCAGGGTGTGCACATTCTATGGAAGGAGAGATGGAAGGTGTATTGTGGTCAGAATCGAAGACTGTGGAGATGGAAGTAATATTATGAGAACGTTGACGGCGTACAACAGCAGCGTGCTTAGCTAAGCGAACCTTTTTTTTGCTCAGCAGACTCATTCATAAAGCGTTTATTCCTAGCAACGTTTCTCTTGTCCAGGCGCTGGCGTCTCTCTTGTTCACTCTGATTGGCACACATTTTGCGGCGATGTGCGGCATAGGCAGCTTTTTGCTCGCTGTCATTAGTATACTTTGTATGTGACGAAATTTTAAGTGCGGCATTGGCAGCTGTTCGCTGTGTGTCATGACTATAGTTGTGTTCAGAGCTCATGTTGTTTGACATAAATAGCTATAACTGTATTGTTGTCAAATTAGAGATTAATAACAGGCAGTCTTGCACTGCAATAGTCAATGACAAAGTGGCAGTATATAGCTAAAGAAGCACATAGGAGTATAATAGAAATGTAAAAAAATGTCAGAAGCAGGTCAAAACTAAATAAATCTGGTTTAGATAAAGTTTGTTATCTGTTGTGAGGTGAAAATGGCAGGGAGGTTGAAATGCGACGTCAGTGGCACCGCCTCCACGCAGTATAAATTTACTGTGAGGTAAAAAAGGAAATGTTTTAATATAAATAACAAAATGTGGCAGAATCACTTATAAAGTAAATTAATATAGTTTTGATAATGATTCTTATCTGTTTACATGTGAAAAAGGCAGCGAGGAAAAATGGGACGTGACTGGTAGCGCCTCCAAGGAGTAGAGATTGGCTGTGAGGTTAAAAAAGCAAAATGTGTAATAGAATTAACAAAATGTGTCAAAAAGACGGAAAAAAAAACAATATAGTTTAGATAAAGATGCTTATCTGTTTACATGAGAAACTGGCATGGAGCTTGAAATTAGAAGTCACTGGGAGCGCCTCCACGCAGTATAAATTAGCTGTGAGGTAAAGAAAGGAAAAATTGTAATATAAATAACAAAATCTGTTAGAAAGACTTCAAAAGTAAATTAATAAACCACTGAGGCACCGCACTCACTGCTAACCACTGAGGCACCGCACTCACTGCTAACCACTGAGCCACCGCACTCACTGCTAACCACTGATCCACCGCACTCACTGCTAACCACTGAGCCACCGTATACAGTGCTAACCACTCAGCCACCGCACTCACTGCTAGCCACTGAGCCAGCGTATACTGTGCTAACCACTGAGCCAGCATATACAGTGCAAACCACTGAGCCACTGTATACTGTGCTACCCACTGAGCCACCGTATACAGTGCTAACCACTGAACCACCATATACAGTGCTAACCACTGAGCCAGCATATACAGTGCTAACCACTGAGCCACATATACAGTGCTAACCACTGAGCCACCATATACAGTGCTAACCACTGAGCCACCATATACAGTGCTAACCACTGAGCCACCATATACAGTTCTAACCACTGAGCCACCGTATACTGTGCTAACCACTGAGCCACCATATACAGTGCTAACCACTGAGCCACCATATACAGTGCTAACCACTGAGCCACCAAATACAGTGCAAAGCACTGAGCCACCATATACAGTGCTATCCACGGAGCCACCATATACAGTGCTAACCACTGAGCCACCGTATACAGTGGTAACCACTGAGCCAGCGTATATAGTGCAAAGCACTGAGCCACCATATACAGTGCTAACCACTGAGCCACCATATACAGTGCTAACCACGGAGGCACCATATACAGTGCTAACCACTGAGCCACCATATACAGTGCTAACCACTGAGCCACCATATACAGTGCTAACCACTGAGCCACCAAATACAGTGCAAAGCACTGAGCCACCATATACAGTGCTATCCACGGAGCCAGTGTATACAGTGCTAACCACTGAGCCACCATATACAGTGCTAACCACTGAGCCACCGTATACAGTGCTAACCACTGAGCCACCATATACAGTGTTAACCACTGAGACATCAATATACAGTACTAACCACTGAGCCAGCGTATACAGTGCTAACCACTGAGCCACCATATACAGTGCTAACCACTGAGCCACCATATACAGTGCTGACCACTGAGCCAGCATATTACAGTGCTGACCACGGAGCCACCGTATACAGTGCTAACCACTGAGCCACCAATATACAGTGCTAACCACTGAGCCACCATATACAGTGCTAACCACTGAGCCACCATATACAGTGCAGACCACTGAGCCACCATATACAGTGCAGACCACTGAGCCACCATATACAGTGCTGAACCACGGAGCCACCATATACAGTGCTAACCACTGAGCCACCATATACAGTGCAAATCACAGAGCCACCATATATAGTGCTAACCACTGAGCCAACATATACAGTGCTAACCACTGAGCCACCATATACAGTGCTGACCACTGAGCCACCATATACAGTGCTGACACGGAGCCACCATATACAGTGCTAACCACTGAGCCACCAATATACAGTGCTAACCACTGAGCCACCATATACAGTACTAACCACATGAGCCACCATATACAGTGCTGACCACTGAGCCACCATATACAGTGCTGACCATTGAGCCACCATATACAGTGCTGACCACAGAGCCACCATATACAGTGCTAACCACTGAGCCAGCATATACTGTGCTAACCACTGATCCACCGTATACTGTGCTAACCACTGAGCCACCGTATACAGTGCTATCCACTGAGCCACCAATATACAGTGCTGACCACTGAGCCACCATATACAGTGCTGACCACTGAGCCACCATATACAGTGCTGACCACGGAGCCACCATATACAGTGCTAACCACTGAGCCACCATATACAGTGCTGACCACTGAGCCACCATATACAGTGCTGACCACTGAGCCACCATATACAGTGCTGAACCACGGAGCCACCATATACAGTGCTAACCACTGAGCCACCATATACTGTGCTAACCACTGACCCACCGTATACTGTGCTAACCACTGATCCACCGTATACAGTGCTATCCACTGAGCCACCAATATACAGTGCTGACCACTGAGCCACCATATACAGTGCTAACCACAGAGCCACCATATACAGTGCTGACCACGGAGCCACCATATACAGTGCTAACCACTGAGCCACCAATATAGAGTGATAACCACTGAGCCACCATATACAGTGCTAACCACTAAGCCACCATATACAGTGCTAACCACTGAGCCACCATATACAGTGCTAACCACTGAGCCACCGTATACAGTGCTAACCACTGAGCCACCATATACTCTGCTAACCACTGAGCCAGCATATACAGTGCTGACCCACGGAGCCACCATATACAGTGCTAACCACTGAGCCACCAATATAGAGTGCTAACCACTGAGCCACCATATACAGTGCTAACCACTGAGCCACCGTATACAGTGCTAACCACTGAGGCACCATATACAGTGCTGACCACTGAGCCACCATATACAGTGCTGACCACTGAGCCACTATATACAGTGCTGACCACGGAGCCACCATATACAGTGCTGACCACGGAGCCACCATATACAGTGCTAACCACTGAGCAACCATATACAGTGCTGACCACGGAGCCACCATATACAGTGCTAACCACTGAGCCACCATATACTGTGCTAACCACTGACCCACCGTATACTGTGCTAACCACTGATCCACCATACAGTGCTAACCACTGAGCCACCATATACAGTGCTAACCACTCAGCCACCATACAGTGCTAACCACTGAGCCACCATATACAGTGCTAACCACTCAGCCACCATACAGTGCTAACCGCTGAGCCACCATATACAGTGCTAACCACTGAGCCACCATACAGTGCTAACCACTGAGCCACGATATACAGTGCTGACCACGGAGCCACCATATACAGTGCTAACCACTGAGCCACCGTATACAGTGCTAACCACTGTGCCACCATATACAGTGCTAACCACTGAGCCACCATACAGTGCTAACCACTGAGCCACCATATACAGTGCTGACCACGGAGCCACCATATACAGTGCTAACCACTGAGCCACCAATATAGAGTGCTAACCACTGAGCCACCATATACAGTGGTGACCACTGAGCCACCATACAGTGCTAACCACTGAGCCACGATATACAGTGCTGACCACGGAGCCACCATATACAGTGCTAACCACTGAGCCACCGTATACAGTGCTAACCACTGTGCCACCATATACAGTGCTGACCACGGAGCCACCATATACAGTGCTAACCACTGAGCCACCAATATAGAGTGCTGACCACGGAGCCACCATATACAGTGCTAACCACTGAGCCACCAATATAGAGTGCTAACCACTGAGCCACCATATACAGTGGTGACCACTGAGCCACCATATACACACAATCAATGTCACCGCACTCCCCTAAATATTAGTAAATAAATGATATATGGATTATAGACTATGCGCTTATTTATCATTGGGACGGCATCTAGTTTTGTAATAGAAATAACAAAATAGTTCAGAAATACTTGAAAACTAAAATAATATAGTTTAGATATAGATTGTTATAGGTTTACATGAGAAAAAGGCAGGGAGGTAGAAATAGGACGTCACTGGGACCGCCTCCAAGGAGTTGAAATTTGCTGTGAGATAAAAAAGAAGAAAATGAGTAATAGAATTAATAAAATGTGTCAAAATGACTTGCAAAGTAACAGAATATCGTGTAGAGCAAGGTAGTTATCTATTTACATGACAGGGAGCGTGAAATTAGGGCGCCTCGACACAGTAGAAAAGTGCTGTGAAGAGAAAAATTCAAATTTGGCGCCTAAAACGGTATTTCGGCCAACCAAGATGGCGGGCGCGACCTGAGGGGGCGTTATTGCGGGCGGGAACTGGGCGGGGACTGTGGGCGGGGACTGGGCGGGGACTGTGGGCGGGAACAAAAGAATGAATGATTGCGGCCGCCATCTTGGTTGAGGCATTTAGGGGAAGATGCGGGCGGAGAGGAAGCAGGACGTGGAGCTCCCGGCCGGAGTAAGAAGAGGTCGGGATCGGAGGGAAGACTTCTGGATGAGCCGGAGGACGGGACGATGGAGGAAGACGGGGTGGTATGTATGAACTACGGGTGAACGCTGAGTGTGTGTGTGTGTGTGTGTGTGTATATATGTGTATGTGTATGTATGTATATGTATGTGTGATGTGGTTGGGATAGTATGTGTGTGTTTGGGAGGACTTTAGTGATAGGCTGTGTGTGTGTTTGATGAGACAGTAGTGCGGGGTAGCCGCGCGGAACGTTGAAACCCCGGTGCCTGTAGCTGCACGGAATTTCTGCGCGGCTACCCCGCACTGTGACGTCAGCAGCATGGTCGGAGGCCGTCACGGAAGTAAACCTTCGGGTTTCTCCGGAAGTGGCCTTCGGCTTTTATATAATAGATGTTTTGGGAGAGTATGCAAAACCCCTAACAGGTGGGAATATACCACCAGGGATATATTGATTGAGATGCCATACATGGAATTGATATTAACCCTAATGGCCACTTTACACGCGGCAACAGGTAGATAGAAAACGGCAGGTGTCGGAGACAATTGTACCTTTTACCTTCAAAACACCTTGCAGATACCTGATTTACACGCAGCCACTTCAAGGTATTTTGAAGGTAAAAGGTACAATTGTCTCCGACACCTGCCGTTTTCTATCTACCTGTTGCCGCGTGTAAAGTGGCCATAAGAGGGGTGCAGTACCTATGTGGGGACTGGTTCCGCAGGGGCACCACACAATACTCTATTAAGCCGGTATGGGTGCATAGAGTCATACCCCACCGATCTAATAAAAATAGCCTATCCTAAGACAGACCATTCATGTCAAAGTGTTTTCCATATATACAGTGCAACCAGATAGATGTAATTTTACCTAATATTCTGAATTATCAGAGCAGAAATCAAAGGCATTTCTTTCTCATACACTCCATGGCCTGACTGCAGTACAGTGTTGCTTGCTAACAATGCAGATCCAATGAGACCCTCATTTGGGTACTGGACCAACCAGAACTAGATTTATCTGTAGTATTTTTTGATAATACTTTTCTATTTTAAATGTTCTACAAAGGAAAACAATTGATAGAAATAATCTGATATAAGAACAGTGTTATACTATAATAAATCTGTCATCAGGCCAGTCTGGTCAGGATGATGCAGGTGTTGACATGAATTCATCATGTGGCCTCTGCATTGTTCCGCTTACACTGTCAGCATCGCTCACCTTCATTACTTCCATTCTTTCTAACAGTACAAAGGTTACTGATTATTTTTTCTTAAATGTCCAAATGAACTAATAAACTGGTGTCTGATTAATGTCTGCTTCCATTACAACACACAGACAATGTCACCAGTCTGCTCTTTTCACGTTATTTCTCTCAGTGTCCCCAGAATCTTTCTCTACAGCAATAATGTCCCGACCTTTAAGGCGCCAGAACATTTACTTTATTTCTTCCTGTCTTATGAGTGTCTTGTCTTTTATTGATTAAAAGCTTGCTGGTGTCAATGCAAACATAATTGGGTTCTTTATGGTGTGACAGTGTATATCTTCACACTAATTAACTCCAAATTAACATGTCACTGAGCTCTGACATTCTGCAATTTATTCAGAGGTAACTTTGGCAGTGTTTATGAGGATTAAGCAAAGCCAGACAGGGAAAGACAAAGTAAGTGCAGGTTGTGTAGCTACATATGGGCCTGAATGTGAGAACCAAGGTGTTCATTGAGAATTCAGTGAGTCACAAACTGAGGCAAAGTCCGAAATCGAATTACTAACAGTTTCTTTACTCAAGGGATAAGGGAAAGAGGGTAGGATGATGACTACATACATATATATATATATATATATATATATATATATATTATATAGTCAATATGAATATATATTAATATATATTTAAACACTGTCCGCTTTTTACATGAGAGAGATTCACACACATCCAGTCCAGAGGAGTGGGATCAAAGAGCTAGCTCCAAGGACTCTCCTAGATGTTTCACGGACTTATGGAACAATTTACTTATCACAAACGACAACTGTACCCAACGATGTCACACCGATACCAGTCCACTGGAAATTATATGGTTACATAGCAGAGGGAGACTCTGTAACAGCACTATGATTCACACAGAAGTCTCCTTCCAGGCGAATGGTAATCTGCGGCTTCTTTTAAAGGATTTTTCTGCATCTGAGTGAAACTATTTAAATAGCAACCAAGAGTTGTTGGTGATTAAGATGGTTTGGAGGAGAATTACTTTTTGAAAGAGGAGTTCATCCCGTTGTCATCTATACCAACCCCAAGAACCTGGCCCATTTGCTGTCTGCTCAGAGGCTGAATCATCGCCAAGCCAGCTGGTCAGTATTTTTTTGGCCACTTTGACTTTGTTTTCCATTTCCGTCCGCCAGACAAAAATGTCTCTCTAGGTACGTTTTGCTACTTTCTAAGTACTTTTTGTCTGTTAATCAAGAGAAAGAGCCTCAACACATCATTGAGCCCCCAATGTGCTCAATATGGTTCCAAGCTTACCTCAAGACCTTCGTTGCTGAGGTGGACAGGAGGATAGTGCTACAGTGGGGTGATTTTTCTAAGCTTGCAGGTCACACCGGACAAAGGAAGATGACTCTTCTCATCTCACAGCATTTCTGGTCGCCAAGCCTGCACAAAGACATTGTAGATTTCATTTTCCGCCTGCCTTTCATATGCTTTATGCAATAAGACCCCTAAGAAGCTTCCTTCTGGGTGACATATACCTCTACCTATGCCGTCTGCTCCCTTGCAGCATATTGTGATAGACTTCATCACAGACTTTCAAGTGTCCTGCGGTAGCTTCGTCATCTGGGTGACAGTAGATAATTTTTCGAAATTGGCCCACTTTACTCCTTTATCTGGTCTTCCATCTGCTCCAGTACGCACTAAGAACATGACCCAGCATATCTTGCGCCTGCACGGTCTCCACTTCACATCATATCTGACAGAGACATCCAATTTACTTCCTATTTCTTGAATGCTACCTGAAAACTGGTAAATGTAACCTTGGACTTCTCCTATGCTTACCATCCTCAGTCTAAAGGCCAGTTGGAGTGGGTAAACCAGATCCTTTCTATGTTCCTGCAGCATTACACTAATGCGCACCATAACATTTAGGTCAAGTTGTTACTGTGGGCAGAATTCTCTCACAATAACAATGTCAGCAAGTCTTTGGTGAAATAACCATTTTAATTATCTATGGCCAACACCCCAACATCCCTTTCCCATTGTCTACAGCTTCTGCCATTCCTGCGGTCAACATTCTCTCCAAAGAATTCCCTCTGTTTTAGGAGGACACCGAGTCCATTCTCGAAAAGCCATCCGAGTGAGTGAAGAGACATGCGGACAAAAGGTGGTTGGAACCTTTGTGCTTTCATCCAGGAGATAAGGTGTTGCTCTCTTCTAAATACATCTACCTGGAGATTCCCTCCTACAAGCTGGGGCCTTGCTATATTGGTCCCTTTGAAGTCATTGGCTGCATCAATGATATCTCCTATAAGCTGAAGCTTCCTGACTCTCTCTCTGTTCCCAACTTCTTTCATGTATCTCTCCTCAAGCCTGTGGTTGTGATCCACTTCTTCAAGAATACTGGTACCCTGCCCTCGGCAGTCAGTGTGAAAGACATCTTCGAATTAAAAAACATCCTAGCCACAAAGAAAGTTAGAGGTAAGATTTTATTCCTAACTGATTATAAAGGTTTTGGTCCTTAGGAGAGACTGTGGGAGGCCAGGGACAATATTAATTCCTTTCTGGTCTAGGAAAAAGAGGGTAGTTAAGGGGGTACTGTAATGCTAGTGCCAACGACTCTGCAGCAGGGTTGCCAGTGCACTCTCTGTTGTCTGTCCTGCGGTGTCTGTGTGACGCCCAGCAGGGCCATGGGGTAACCAGTCCGTAACCAGGCCGGTGATTGCTTAGGAGGTCACAGAGGCGGTGACCTAGCTCCTTGGTCCTGGGCGTGCAGAAAAAGGGGATTATTTACAAGGGATAAGTTTGTGATGCCACCTGTGGTTATTCTAGGCAGGGTGACCAGTGCTTTTATGGGTCCTCTGGGATGGTGGAATGGCAGACTAGATGGTATCGCTCTCCACAGGTTGAGTGTGGACCCAGGGGTAATGGTAAAAGTCTATGGAGATGGTAATGGTGTCATGGGGAATAACTGGAGAAGACCAGTGTTGTGGTTCTTTATCTTTACTTGGTGATCACTCAAGTCCACCCAGCCGGGTGCTGTACTCCTCCATGGCGCAGCCTGGCCAGCTCGCAGTTGATATGGGGCCACCTCACCAAGACACCTCTCCTCTCCTGCCCGGCATCTTCATACGACAGGGTCCAAATCTAGTGGCTGCGGGCCTTGTCGGGTGACTTCAAGATGTCCCCTGGCCCTGTATGGCCACCATCTTTTGGAATATCCAGGGTTGTGGCTGCTGCCCTTGCAAGCCAGCAGCCTCCGGTTTTCCTAGCTAAGGCTTGCAGTCCTTTCAGTAGATCGGGTCTGGTCCCCTCTGCGACCTGTCCCTCTGCCCAATCTCTAACTCTCTCTCTTCTTTTGTACCTAGCCCCTCTACCTACTTCCTCCTCCAGCCTGCAGATGGGGCCCTTCCTCAAAAGGGTCAGCCCAGATCCCCTGGCCTGGATTGGATGGTGTTGGGTGTAAGTGAATGTGTCTTGGCCTGGCAACCCCTCTCACCTGAGAGCGGTAGCACCACCTCTGTGGAATAGGTGCAATGTTACTGTGGCGACCAGTTCACAGGGGCGCCACCTCTATCCTGGTTCTTTCTCCTGATTCTTGCTCCCAGGGCCTGTGTATGCTGCTTAGGATGCGAGCATGCATACTCTCTGTCTCCTAAAGGGGTAGCACGCACACTCTGTACGTATCCTAAGCCAATAGCTGTAGGACACTAGGTATTTAAGGCAGAGTTGCAATGTGTTCATTACTTATGTTCCAGTACCGGCCAGTACCAGCTGTACCCGCCAGTACTTTCTGTCCCCTCCAGTACCTGCTATGCCTGCCAGTACCTGCGAAAACCTGCTGTGCCTACCTGAACCAGCTGTAACTGCCATAACTGCTAGTGCCAGCCTGCCCACTAGCACCAGTCTGCTTTTACCAGTCTTCCAGCCTTTACCAGTCTGCCTGTCTGTTTTGGTACCTTTACACGCCGCCACGGCAGGCTGGATACATCGCGCTACAAGCTACAATTGTAGCTTGTAGCGTCCATATCGCCTGTAGTAGCGGCGTCTGAAGAGGCGACGCTACAGCCGGCGACAGATACATCTGTTTATGGTCTCTGCTCATAAACTTAAGGCAACATCGCCGATGGTAGCGAGCTGTATCGGCGTGTAAAGAGGCAACGGAAGGGAACCCTGGACACCCGGGGCTGTAGCTGCAATGTAGCTAAGGCGTGACCTCGGCTCCATGTTACCGCGCCCCATGTGCGATCATTGGTGGAAGCTGCTGCATGACGATTGGTAGTCGCTGCATAGGGAGGCATATTTAAGGAGCTGACGAGTCACACTACACAATCGCTCGAGCGTGCTGTAGTACTCAGCCTCCTGCGATGCCTGCCCAATCAGGATGTTATTGCTTCGTCCTATCAGCGTACGGAAGTCTTGTAATCCACAATTGGAGCACGCCTATGTGCTGTCCCTGCTGCACCAGGTCCGCCCATAGTAGCTGGTTGTAGCGGTGTGTAAATGAGCAACAGCTGGCTACTTGAGACACCTGGCGATGTAGCTAGCTATAGATGTAGCGTGGCGTAGCGCACCTTGTGGCGGCGTGTAAAGAGGGTGCGTTGACCGTTTGTAGCCGTTTGAGCGTGCTCGTGCACGTGAAGTAGCGCGATGTATCCAGCCTGCCGTGGCGGCGTGTAAAGGTACCATTTCAGCTATCCTGCCTGCACCTGAGACTGTGCCTGCACTCTCGACCCCTGGGGTTAGTTACTACGAAGCCAATAGTTCGCCTGGAGTGGTACCTGGCTGCTATCTTCCAGCACAAGCAAAACCTCACCATCAGAGGCTCTAGTGATGATAAGGTAGTCATTTAATTACGCCTCTCCAGGGTGAGCCCAGTTCCATGGTGAAATGGGTCCATACCCACAAGTGTGACAGGGGACATATATCTAACAGGATGGGGAACATAATGTATATACCAAGATGGGGGACAAACAGTTGAAACCAGAAAACAAAAGCAGAGCTGGCATTTGGGGGAGGCAGACTGGGCAGCTGCCCAGGGCCCCCAGGCACAGAGGGGGCCCCTGGTTGTCCATGGTCTGATCTCTGCTCTAACCAGTATTTAGAGGATTCATTACTGGCACTCTGGCAGCCAGCAAGTAGTCAGGAAAGGATGTAGACGGCATGTCTGTACATGCACACCCAACTTCTACCTTGGAGCCTCCAGCTCCACAATGGAGTTTACAGTTCAAATGTCACTCAGCACTGCAGGAGAAGAGGCATATATAACTTCCCCTTTGCTTCTTTTCTCCTGCGGTGCTCTTGCTGGACGCTGTCCTGCCCTGTGTTATTTATAGCTCCATGATTGAAGATCTACAGAGGCAGAAGCCATCATGGTGTATTCAACCCTGCGGTCTGCATCTTCTCCTCTTCTTAGTTTTGGCTGTCCATCCTCAGACAGCGTCAGGACCTTACTGACATAGTGCTGTCAGAACACCCATTGAGAAGTGTTCTCATAGCCATAGGCAACAATACTGCACTGGCCAGTGGTGAGTTTTTTAATGCAGTATCGCAACACCAGTCACACACTGCACAAATACACAAATCTCCATTCTCCAATGAAATAAATGTAAAAAAAAGAAAATGTAAGCAACCTCCAGAAACATAAAGTGATATAAAAAAATAAATGATCCCTGCTGTGACTCCTTGGGATCCTACACAGGCCTCTGTGTGGTGTGCGCTGGCAGCAGGTGAGATGACATCACTGTGCGGTGTGCGCTGGCACCAGGTGAGATGACGTCACTGTGCTCTCTGGCCATAGAACTGCTGCATGCTTTAATGGGGCTTGCTCACAAGGGACATTTACACTAATGGCACTTGACTCCATCTAGTTGGATCCGAGTGTGAGCCAAGCGTCAGTCACTGTGATCCAATTCTCTCACATGAGAGGACCTTAACACAAATGCAGAGAAGACGGAGAACTTAATTTCTCCCCCTTCTTCATTGTCTCTGTGTGGGTACATCAGTCCCGACTCAAATAACATCAGTGTACAGTCTGATTTTTTACAATCACCCATTGACTTTTATGGGTGCGTATGGTCCTATTTGAAGAGCTGCTCACAGCATGCTGACATTGTCTTCTCTTACCAATTCGACATGAGATAAATCGCTGACCGGCACTGCCTCATAGTATAACATTGTGCTGATGGATATTGATAAAACATAGTGACTCACCGCGGCCGGGACTCCGGTTGAGACAGGCGATGCTTCCTTCCTCCTTGTCACGGGTGGACCGCGCCTGCCGGTAGTGGGGCCCGGTGTAGTGCAGATCAAAAGGGTTTGAAGACGTCTTGTTGGAACAGATTAAAGGGGTTTTAATGTATTTGGGACGCCACCTATGAGTAGTTCGGTAAGGACTACCGACGCTGCGGAGCCCCCGGGGGATGGACAGCAGCAAGATGTTACGCTCCCCACAGGCTGAGCGGTGATCCCCGGAGGCTGGAGCTGCTCAAGATGTTGTGCGGCAGCTGCGGTTACCTTTTAGTGCGGTCGGACAGTTCATAAGGAAGCACGGACACAGAAAGTCTCTGCAACGGGTCTTTACTGTAACCAGCAGGCAGTACATGGCATACAGTGGTTGAGTAGTAGACCAGGTGGACTCAGCAGTGATGGTGTCCCTTAGAGATCGGCAGTGTTCCTCCTTTCTACCTACTTAGTTGCCAGTGTCGCCCAGGAATACCAGGTCGGGTACGGGGAGGCTGCTTCAATGCCCTATCCATGATGTACGTTCTGGATGTTTTGGGGAGCCTTGGATCCCTCAGTGGGTACACCGCTGGTTAGACGACTGGAAGTTGGCTGGTGGTGGGGTGCTCCTGTAGAGCTGGTCCTCCACTCTTCTGGTTCGCGTGGCAGAGGTGAACTGCTGCCAGCTTCGGTACCAGTGAACCGGCTGTGAGTTGTGGGCACGGGAGTCTTTTGGGAACCCGTGTAGATAATGCCCAATCCCGGTGGTTAAGTCCTCAGGTGCTGACACCCGACCGGTGACGGCCCAGGAGCCCGCACGGGGTGCGGAGCCCCCGCTCCTCTCCAAGTTCTAGTCCTAGACCCTTCTTCTCCGAGTTCTAGACTATCTCTCTCTTCTTCTGTCTAGACTCTTGTGTGTTCTATTACACTACCCTAACACTCCACCCCCCAGGACCTATGATTGGCCCTCTGTTCTAGGTGTTGTATGTAGGGTTGGATCTCTATGTTAACCGGATCATTGCTGAGTCAGAGGATATTGCGGCTGCATTTATGGCTGCAATACCCTCTTGTGACGCACTCGTTGCGGGGTGCCACAATAGGATAGCCCTTACCGAGTTATACACTAGAGTGAGTGAGCCAGTAACCTGCATCAGTCAAGTGACTTGTGTCTTGTACCATGTGTCATTGTATGTTTTTCTGATGATGCTCTGCTCAACTCACCAGACTGCTGCGTCGGCAGTTTATTACAGGACAAAAGAAAAGTCCTGTGGCCAGAAAGCACAATTGCATCATCACTCCTGGTGCCAGCGTACACCACACCGATGCCTGTGCAAGACCCTGATGTGTGACAGCACATATCAATGATTTAAAGCAGGGGTCTCAAACTCAGCTTGGTTGGTGGGCCTCAATAGAAAAAAAGTGATATCGGGGGGCCACATTCATTGTAGGACTAAGTGACATTTTAGCAATACCAGAATTTTTTGCTCAGTGTAATAAAGTACAAATCCTGATCTTCTTCTTGTAGGAATGTCCCCACCCTAATCTCCTTTATGTAGTAATGTCCCCATCCTGGTCCCCTTCTTAAAGGAATGTCTCCATCCTGGTCCCCTTCTTGTAGGAATGTCCCCATCCTGGTCCTCTTCTTGAAATATTGTCCCCATCCTGGTCCTCTTCTTGAAGTATTGTTCCCATCCTGGTCCTCTTCTTGAAGTAATGTCCCCATTCTGGTCCTCTTCTTGAAGTAATGTCCCCATCCTGGTCCTCTTCTTGTAGTAATGCCCCATCCTGGTCCTCATCATATAGTAATGTTTCTACCTTGTCCTCATCATGTAGTAATGTTCCTACCTGGTCCTCATCATGTAGTAATGATCCTACCTGGTCCCCTTGTAGTAATGCCTCCTTTCTGGTCTCCTTCTTGTAGTAATGCCCCATCCTGGTCCCCATCGTATATTAATGTCCTCCATCCTGGTCCTCATCTTGTAGTAATGTCCCCATTTTTTAGAAATGTTACCTCGCTTGACGTCATTTTGTAGTAATGTCCCCCAGCCATTTTGTAGTGATGTCCCCACATCCTGATACGCTTTTGCGGTGATGTCCCCACAACCTGGTCTCTGTTCTTTTTTGTTCTTTCTCACACACACTCACATATTCACACTCACACATATACACACACACACACACACATACTCGTTTAAGTGCTTTAGGGGGACACCTGACTGGAACATGTATTGTGGGGACTACCATTCCCTGCAGTGATATTAACAAGGCAATCACATAGGAATATTTAAGTGCAATGTGTAACCACAGTTATCACTTGAGCTGATCAATATTGCTTAAAATAAGGAACCTGATTTTTACTATCCTTGTGAGGACCGTTTCATGAACAATGACCATCTGAGGACATCTGTAAATACACACATCTCAGGGTTTTAACCACCTGGGGACTAAGATATTTTTCTGCTGTTAGGTCACTAACAATGGAGGTCTATAGGAGAAATTACATTTAAGGCTCGCCCACACAATCGTATTTGCCCGTCTGTGCAGTGTCCGCAAATAGGGACCAAAGTTTTACCGTACCGTACATGCGCAGTATGGGGCTTGAAGCTCTAACAGCGGCGCGGGTGTAAATACGTCACCCGGCGCCGGAAATGACGCAATCGCATCATACAGCCCCCACTCAGCAGCGGTCCGGAATAGGAGAGCGGGGAGGCGCGCATTTGAATGTATCATGAAGATCACGCCTATTGAGGCGTGATAGTATGAAGAGGGGCAGCCTGGCTGAGTGACTATGAATACCATAGTCACTCATTAACATCAGTAATGAGGTACTTTTATAACTTTTAGATTCAGTTTCACTTGCTGCATTTAGGAGCTAAAAGGAGTGTAGGGTAAGTGTTACTATGCTCTAGGGACAGCTTTTAATAGCTTAGGAGGTGGTTTGGGGGTGACAGGATCCCTTTAAGTTGAAATTAACCCAAAACTATTTAGGCATGTTGACCTATGTATCATCAACTAGACACAATGTTAGCAATGGTAAAATGCTTTAGAGAAACCGAGAACAAAAATAATTTCATTCTATCTAATACTTACCATTCATGTCCAAGTAAAAGCTTATTTATCTGAGCAACATAAGCATACAGCACTATGAAAATAAGTGTGAAAAACAAAACGCACAGTCAAGATTTACAGGTGTGCTATTCATATAATAGGGCCTATTGATATCCCTAGTGTACCATATCAAATAAAGGACAAGCGGCTATATTGCACACCTGCTTGTACTATACCACTTTCAGACATGCAGGTACAAGTCTTTTATCATTAAACCTAAAGGGGTTCTGGAACCAAACAGGTGTACTCGCCTATTGTTGCGCCCCTAGGTCCTGGTCCGGACAATAATGGTGTTCCCAGAGCAATTCTGGCATCCTGGCTCTCCAGCACCTCTGTTAGGCTGCGTTCACACATTTGCGTATTTTGCTGCGCTTTTTTGCGCGCGCTTTTTGCCGCGTTTTTCGGCCGCGCAAAAAAGCGCAACAAAATACGCAAGGGCTTTCACACACTGCGCTTTCTTTACTCCAGAAAGCGCAGTGATGTCACAGAGGGGAGGAAAAATCCTGCTTCCTCCTCCCCTCTCTGACAGCCCCATTAGATTTCACAGTGTATTACTATACACTGTGAAATCTAAATTAAACAGAGGCAAATGTATGTAAAATAAAAAAGAATGAATACTTCACTTGTCCGGTGCCTTCTCCCGCTGTCTGGTGCCTTCTGCCGCTCTCCGGTTCCAAGTGAGAGGTGTACTGAGAAGACCTGTGGTGACGTCAGAGGGGGGGCGTTCCCGGGGCGTTCCCAGCGCTTATTGGCTGTTCGCGGTCATGTGATATGTATCACATGACCGCGAGTGCCCGGGAACGCCCCTCTGACATCACCACAGGTCCTGTCAGTACATCTCTCACTTGGAATCAGAGATCAGATAGCGGCAGAAGGCGTCGGACAGGTGAAGTATTCATTCTTTTTTATTTTACATACATTTGCCTCTGTTTAATTTAGATTTCACAGTGTATATTAATACACTGTGAAATCTAATGGGCGGCCACAGCTGTCAAAGAGGGGAGGAGGAAGCAGGATTCATCCTCCCCTCTGGGAGAATGCGCAGAAGTAGCTGCGTAAACAATTGACATATCAATTGCTTACGGAGCTGCGCTTTCTCCCGGAAAACGCAGTGCGTATTTTTACGCAATGTCTGCACTGCAAAGTGAATTTCCCATTCACTTTGCAGGCAGACAAAAGGCACATTGCGTATTTTGAAAAGCGTGCGTAAAAAAACGCGGCAAAATACGCAATGTGTGAACGTAGCCTTAGAAACACTCTTCTTGAGCGTTTCTAGCCACTTGTGGCTGAAGGACTAAAGGCCGGAAGGTGCAGTGTATCCGAACATCATATGATGGCGTTCCAACCCATGAGTGGGCGGCACATCATGAAATCCCAGGCATGCACAGGGGAAGCATTGTCTGGGATAGTGGTGCAGAGCATGTGACCACTGTAAATGTGAGATTTGCTCCACAGCAGTCAAATGCTCCGCACCAATGCATCCTGGAATACCTGACAGTAAACAACGGCAAAGAGGACCGGAGAAGACCTGGAGGAGCGGTGGGAGGAGGTAAGTCGCATTTCTGCAACATGCTATGGCACACCGATTACCATATCATATTGCAGAAAAAAAGTTGTGACAACAGAACCCCTTCAACAACTCGACAGTTATTGTTAGCCCATATTGATCATCATGTGTTACACACACTTTTGGGATTATAGTTTTTTTTTTTTACACAATTGCCACAAATGTTTTCTGTAATAACTGTTTCCAGCACCTTAATCTTTTATAATTTTACTTGCCCATCATCTCTTGCATTTGTATATTCCCATACATTTTTGTTGTTTTATTGACTAGGGATGACTTTGAAGACTGAAGGAAACAAAATGTTTTTCAAATTAATGCTGGAGAGAGAAAGATCAGATTTGGGCATCTCAATCCTGATTATAAGTGAAATCAGGTCAATCTGGTTTGACCCGAACATCAGTGGGGTCGCTTGTTTTTATTGATCACTTACAAACATTTCATTATCATGGCAGCAGTTGTCCTGCTGCTGGGTAGGGCCAGCTGTTCAATAAAAGGACATTAATTGGCCTTATCATATCAATAACTCACTTGCAATGCTTGACTGTGTGTATTTGCTATTTATATTGGTTCATTTTTGTAGTTATTTTTATGTTGCCCAGGTACCGTATATACTCGTGTATAAGCCGAGTTTTTCAGCACAGAAATTGTGCTGAAAAGTGCCCCCCTCAGCTTATACACGAGTCAGTGACGGCTGAGTGTGTGGGGCCAGTGTCCGGGGGCTGGAGGAGGTGGGGGAGGCTGTACAATGAGCGGACAGTCACGTGCTCCCGCTCATTAGTGCAATGCAATATGCACTGCATCCCCCTGTCCATCAGCGGCAGGGGGAGCGGTGCATATTACATTGCTGTCAGCGCTCCTCCGCCCCCCTGGGGTAGTATACAGCAGTGCCCCCCCTGTGGGTATACACAGCCCCGCCTTTGGGTATACACAGCCCCCCCTGTGGGTATACACAGCCCCCCCCGTTGCTGCCGTACACCTGTAAAAAGAAGCGCTTTCATACTTATCCTCCTGCTGTCACCGCGCGCATCCTCCGCTCTCCTTGCACCCGGCGTCCATCCACGTGACCGCGCACAAATAATGACGTCATTATTTGTGCGCGGTCATATGGATGGACGCCGGGTGCAAGGAGAGCAGAGGATGCGCACGGTGACAGCAGGAGGATAAGTATGAAAGCGCTTCTTTATACAGGTGTGCGGCAGCAATGGGGGGGGCTGTGTATACCCACAGGGGGGGCTGTGTATACCCACAGGGGGGCTGTGTATACCCACAGGGGGGGCTGTGTATACCCACGGTGGGGGCTGTGTATACCCACAGGGGGGGCTGTGTATACCCACAGGGGGGCTGTGTATACCCACAGGGGGGCACTGCTGTATACTACCCCAGGGGGGGGCAGCTGTATACTACCACAGGAGAGGGGCTGCTGTATATACCTCTGTGGCTGCTGTATACTACCACAGGGGGAGGCTGCTGTATACTACCACAGGGGGAGGCTGCTGTATACTACCACAGGGGGAGACTGCTGTATACTACCACTGGGGGAGACTGCTGTATACTACCACTTGGGAGGCTGCTGTATACTACCACTGGGGCTGCTGTATATACCTATGTGGCTGCTGTATACTACCACAGGGGGTGGCTGCTGTATACTACCACAGGGGGAGGCTGCTGTATACTACCACAGGGGGAGGCTGCTGTATACTACCACAGGGGGAGGCTGCTGTATACTACCACAGGGGGAGACTGCTGTATACTACCACTGGGGAGACTGCTGTATACTACCACTGGGGAGGCTGCTGTATACTACCACTGGGGCTGCTGTATATACCTCTGTGGCTGCTGTATACTACCACAGGGGGTGGCTGCTGTATACTACCACAGAGGGAGGCTGCTGTATACTACCACAGGGGGAGGCTGCTGAATACTACCACAGGGGGAGGCTGCTGTATACTACCACAGGGGGAGGCTGCTGTATACTACCACAGGGGGAGACTGCTGTATACTACCACAGGGGGAGACTGCTGTATACTACCACAGGGGGAGACTGCTGTATACTACCACAGGGGGAGACTGCTGTATACTACCACTGGGGAGACTGCTGTATACTACCACTTGGGAGGCTGCTGTATACTACCACTGGGGCTGCTGTATATACCTATGTGGCTGCTGTATACTACCACAGGGGGTGGCTGCTGTATACTACCACAGGGGAAGGCTGCTGTATACTACCACAGGGGGAGGCTGCTGTATACTACCACAGGGGGAGGCTGCTGTATACTACCACAGGGGGAGACTGCTGTATACTACCACTGGGGGAGACTGCTGTATACTACCACTGGGGAGGCTGCTGTATACTACCACTGGGGCTGCTGTATATACCTCTGTGGCTGCTGTATACTACCACAGGGGGTGGCTGCTGTATACTACCACAGAGGGAGGCTGCTGTATACTACCACAGGGGGAGGCTGCCGAATACTACCACAGGGGGAGGCTGCTGTATACTACCACAGGGGAGGCTGCTGTATACTACCACAGGGGGAGACTGCTGTATACTACCACAGGGGGAGACTGCTGTATACTACCTCAGGGGGAGACTGCTGTATACTACCACAGGGGGAGACTGCTGTATACTACCACAGGGGGAGACTGCTGTATACTACCACAGGGGGAGACTGCTGTATACTACCATAGGGGGAGACTGCTGTATACTACCACTGGGGAGGCTGCTGTATACTACCACTGGGGCTACTGTATATACCTCTGTGGCTGCTGTATACTACCACTGGTGAGACTGCTGTATACCACTGGGGGGACTGTATACCTGTGCTGGGGTCCACCCTCGGCTTATACACGAGTCAATAGGTTTTCCCAGGTTTTGGGGGCAAAAGTAGGGGGGTCTGCTTATACACGGGTCGGCTTATACACGAGTATATACGGTACATGGACTTTTATTTGTAAATATTAAAGGAGCTCTGTCAGCTATTATGAATCCCATAAAGTAACATATAGGGCTTAAAGGGGTACTGTCATTTGACAAGTAAGATAGAGAGCTGGGGCCATGCCGTACTGGTTGCAATACGTACGGCCCCGTTCTCCGCCCGCCTGCTATGTGTTGGGTTGTAATACCCAGGTGCATGCTCTCCACCTAACACAGCAATGCAGTACCCCTTTAAAGTAGGGGGACCAAGGATTCTGGGGTTTTATACTCATATGGTCACTTATTCTTGCACTGTTCTAAAGCAAAAATAGTTGACTAAAAAGGAAGGAAAGAGTGGTGCCACTTGGGGATGACCAAAGCAGTAAAAAATATATACACGCACAATAACCCCCTGGAAGGACTTGGCCAAATTAAATGGCTACCCCACACTTGGTGGTGGGACCGCACAGTGTATACTGGAAAACTGATACGTGTTTCCGTAGAGTTTACAACAAGAGAACCAATAAAAAGTCACCCACGATCAAGTCGATGGAACCATTACTTCTGTAGGTCTAAATTTACCATAGGGGTATAACATGACAGTTGTTACACGGATATAAAATGAAAAGTTTTTATTAACAATAAATACTAGACCATGGTAATGTGGCAACGTTTCGGTCTACAAGCCCTTTGTCAAGCCGTAACATAAAATGCGCAGGGTCTAGAATGATAAAATACATATACCGTAATCAATTAAAATATTAATAAACACATAAGAAGATATAAAAACGTGTACATGTCGTACATGATATAAATAAAACCGGGGTATCCTGATTCTGAATCATAAACACACATAATTATGTATATACACACACGTACATATATCGTATCTCCACTAAATAATAGTACATCATAAATCATTGTTTGTTGAATTAGTCATAGAAAATCCATTGATACACAGATATGCATAGGCTATCACCTTAAGCAGTGTATAATACCATAATATGTCCAGTTACATTATTCTATATAGGGGAGGGAGAGTTAAGAAACAGGTCCCAGCGACTCCTGTACAATAATGAGTTTTCAAAGATAGTGAGAAATAGCTTACCTAGAGTGCTTTGGTTATGTGACCAATAGCCCCATATTGTAAAGTGTAGAGCTTCAGAGCAGTTGATAGACAACACCTAAAAGTTAGCCAGAGTATTACAGACCGTTGTAAGGCTACGGTACTCACGTGTATAGAAGCATTAGACCCACAGGAGACCCTTGGTGAAGAGTGATCTTACCTATCTGAGGGGTGATGCAGAGTCACAGCAGCGTGTGCGTGTGGGCAGCAAAGGAGCCTGCGCCTCTTAGGTGCAGCGGGCTCCATCATCACGGGGCGACGGCATCCACGTGGGGTGTCCGGTGGAGGCTCAGTGCGTCATGCTGTGGGCGGAAGACAAGCAAGGACTGGCAGGGAATGACGCATGGGGGCGGGACGCTCCTCGTCACTTGCCAGCCTCGGCACGGCGGGCCTATTGTGGGCGGGAAGAGAACAGAGATAGTCAGGAAGTGATATAGGGGGCGGGACACTCCTGGTAAAGAGCTGGCGCACGTAGAGGCGGCAGGTGCTCCCGGTCAGAAAATGTAGTGTGACGTCAGGATGTAGGCGGTCACTGGGAGCCGGAGCTCGATGCGGCACACTGTGGGCTGGAGAGCAAACAAGGGCAGGGAAAAATTAGATACATATATACACCACATAGAAACACTATCAATTTAAACATGTTCAACAACCTCATTTAAGCCCCTGGGGAATAAACAGTTCAATTTAAAAATCCAGGCGGCTTCCTTATTCCTGAGTTGTAGGAAATCGCCTTCTCTTACTTAGTCTATAGGGGGTTATAGTTAAAACCCCAAAGTCACTGTTGTGATATTCCGAGAAGTGACTAGATAGATAAGTTCTATAGTTCTAAAGTATTGTTCAATGTGTAGTCAAGTCTCTTATTAGATGTCTAGAAGACTGTGACCTTTAACTCTGCTTTCTCTAAACACAAAGTGTTCAGCACATTCTGTAATGTCCTAAGTAGTCTATCTATATTGCCTATGTGGCTATCCTTGGACATTAAGACCCAGGATAAGTTGAAGTATAAACACTTATTGGTATACTTGTTAACCAGTTTTCTGTCTAACCATATCATTTTCTTAGTAATTTCTTTGTCCAATACTGCCTCCAAAGGTAGGATGCTGCATTGGTACTGTGTACTCATAACTAAACTGAAATTCGTTGAAATGGAGCCCACATGACGAATATAACCCATGTTTATATATACTAACCAATTATCTTCTGTAAAGTAACAGATGTTTTGTTACCTCACCATGTGACATAATTGGAGGTATTTAACCTCGTCCATTGTAATTATACAATACAACCTTTTCCAAAACTCTACGACATTGTGTGGCGTAGATTTATTGGGCTCGCAAGCAAAGGGTAATGATAATTGCGGACATGAGTTATCCAAGCATGGAGATATACCTTTAAAGCATAGGTGTATATCTCCCATTATTTCCTTATCAACCTGAAATTTATACATCATACTTTACAGCTGTTTATACATTTCTCCTGCTACCCTGTGCTCATTACATTTTTGACAACAAGGGCTCAAACACACAGGCATCTGTCTTCAGTTTTTTTAGACGCTTTTTTGATATTGTCATTTAAACTGATGCTTTTAAAGAGCATTCAGCTTTTTCAGCTGCCCCTCTCATGTTAATAGGTGAGGAGAACAGGCTGTGCTTAAATGGCAAAGTGTGTGTGTGCTCCCATTGAAATCAATGGGACTGTAATACATGCCTTTTTTTGATAGTCAATTAAACACGTCAGATACCTGTGTGTTCAAACACTGAATAAATACTTCTATTCATGCTTAATTTGGCCAAGAACTGATATGTGAAGAGAGGTGAATAAGGTACTGCAAGACACTTCTGTGGAACAATAATGGCCATGTGGATATTGATCTCACCAGGCCCTTAATTCACTTGATAGCTGTCATCAGTAGATAGGACACCTTCCATACACTGTACATTAAATGGGTGTCTGGTCTTTGTAGTGATACATTTAGTAATTTGTAGTTTTAGATACCCAATAAATGTCTTTAGATTGAATATTCTAACAAAGTAATATAATTATACCTTTTCTCTCCAAGGGAAACTACTATCCCCATAATTGTATGTACTTTCTTCTCCAGGTTTGATGTCACTTATGGCAAAAAGGCACAAATGTGGCCTTTTTTCAACCATAACTTTCTTCATTTTGCAATTTGGGTTTTTATATTCATCATTAACTAATCTTCCTAATGAGTCATTGTCTTGGGATGCATCAATGCTGATATAAAAGAAAAAAATGTACATGAATCTTGACATGTAGAAATAACTGGTTGATTATAATATAACCAAGATAATACAAATGTATTTAAAGGGAGTCTGTCACTAGTATTTTAGCGTGGACTTTTACTAAGATAGGTAAGCCATGGAACAGTGGGCAGAGTGTAGAGGAAGGCAACATCTTATTTAATCTAAGCTATAAAATGTTAAAGCGAACCTGTCACCCCCCCGGACATCAAAAGCTATAATAGCCACCTTCTGCAGCACTAAGGCTGCATTCAGGGAAGGTGGCTATAAGCTTTTGATGCCCTTTATACTATTAAATATGAACTTATATAAAGGCTTACTCTTAAGAAGACCTAAGACCGGGAGGCGGGGTTTCGCGCTCCTCCGACCCGCCTCCTCTTGTCAGTCATGGTGCTCGCCTGCTGCTGCCTCCCTCATGAACGCGCGCCTCCGGTCTCGTCTATGGAGCCGCGCATGCGCTGTGCACCGGGTGTCCAGGAAGTCGTCGGGCTGCGCGCAGTCTCGACTTCGTGGGCAGAAAGGGGAGATGCATCTACCGAGTAGATCTGCAGAGACGCCACCTGGTCCTCTGTCCATACTTTCACCAGGCTTTACAGAAAATAAAATTACTTTTACCAGTAATTCGGTTTCTAGGAACCTTCCACGACAGCTTTAATTTCTCTCCCTATTTAATGTTTTTTCTTTTCAATAATCTTTTAATTGAAAGTATATAGGATACAAACAATATAGCTTGATACAACACAATAATAAAACGTGTCAGGCATCAAATGAGAGGCAGTGCAATAAACAGCTGGTTTTAAGTGGAAAATGCAATATAAGTGTAGTAAGGTTTGTGATCACGCTTCAAATCTCAAAGTTCGAGAATAGTGGTGCATTATATTACATCCAGTAAGGCTGTAGGTTACAACCTCAAAAGACAATGAAAGTCCATAATGGAGGTTTAAATTTGCCTGAGAAGTTATCAAAAAGAGAAAAAAATAACATTTTACTTAAGTATTAAAAAAGAAGATAGAGGTAAGGGGAAAGAGAAACCAAGAGAGCTAGTGAGAAAAGGGGAAAAGAAAGGTGGGGATGAGAGGGGGGAAGGCACAGTGTGGCGCGGTAGATTGAATGGTGCATCTAGGAAGACTTCTCAAACCTGATTAATCTAGAGGGATGACTTAAATTGAATCCATGGACACCATGTTTCCAGAAAGGTCACTTGAGAATAGTTCACCGATGCCACAGTTTCTGCTACATGAAACAATGAATGCACTTTCTCTTGTAGTTGTGCTGATGTGGTTAAAGGTACCGTTACACGCTTCAATATCGTTAGGATATCACCAACGATCTCATGGGTGCGCGGTCGTTAGGACATCTTTTTGACATCGTTGGTGAGATGTCACACGTCTAGATATCGTGGACGACGCACCAACGATGTGGCGAGCAGCTATCGTTCGCACAACCCAGCAAACGATCCTTGTTCACTGTTGTTAATAGGAGAAGTCGTTAACAACATCGTTATTGCGCTGTCACACACAATGATGCAGCAGGTTGGTAGATTGAGGATCGTTTGATTTTAGAACATGTTCTCAAATCTGCGATCAACGATTTATCGTAGTCGTATCTTGGTGTAACACGCAACGACGTCCTAACAATGTCGTTTGAACAACTCCAAACCCGTGACATTTGAGCGATATCGTTCACGATCTCGTACAGTGTAACTGGGGCTTAAGTTAGAAGACTTCCAATATGATTCCTGTACTATTGGTGGTAACTATTCATGCTAGTGTGTACAGAAAAAAACACTGGCTAGTGCAGGAAGGTGAGGGGTATTTAACCTCTGTGTTTCCTGTCCCCTATTTAGGGCGGGGAGGCAACCTCCGGGCTGCTGTCGTGGAAGGTTCCTAGAAACCAAATTACCTGTAAGGTTAATTCTATTTTCAGATCTCAAATAATGCAAAGAAAACAAGTTCATATTCATTTAGAAACAACAATATTAATGTTTCAACTCAGGAAAAGTTCAGAAATCTATAGTTGGTGAAATAACCATGATTTTTAATCACAGCTTTCATGCATCTTGGCCGCTTTCCACCAGTCTTTCACACTGCTTTTGGGTGACCTTATGCCACTCCTGGCACAAAAATGTAAGCAGTTCTTTGTTTGATGTCTTGTGACTATCCATTTTCCTCTTGATTACATTCCAGTGGTTTTCAATGGGGTTCAGGTCTGGAGATTGGGCTGCCCATGACAGGGTCTTGATGTAGTGCTCCTTCATCCACACAGTGATTGATCTAGCTGTGTGGCATGGAGCACTGTCCTGCTGGGAAAAAACAGTTCTCAGAGTTTGGGAACATTGCCTGAGCAGAAGGAGGCAAGTGTTTTTCAAGGATAACCTTGTATGCGGCTTGATTCATACATCCTTTGCAAAGATTAACCTGCCCTATTCCAGCCTTGCTGAAGCATCCCCAGGTCATCACTGATCCTCCACCAAATTTCATAGTGAGTGCAAGACACTGTGGCTTCTACCCATGGACCGAAGACCAATACAATCCGTGCTGCTGCAATGAGATCACAGACTCTCGTGGTATTTAAAAACGGTCTTCTTTATTCCAATTCAAGGACGTCCCGACCTCTTCATCAGGGATATACCAGCATAATGACCAGCAAGATACATTCTCATATATTTATAGGCCAATGACCAATTGCCACCTTGCAATGACGTCTGATAGCAAGGATTGTTGCAGCAGCACGTATCGTATTGGTCTTCTGTCTTTGGATATCACGTGGCCATCTCTGGGGTGGTGGAACCTGAAGCAGCTGTTCGATGTAAAATACTAGTTATGGGTTTTCACAACTTACCAAGATGAGCAGTTAATGCACTGCATACATTTATAACATTAAGGCGATGAGACCCATTGCGCCCTTGTCTGCTCAGTTGTCAGGCTTACAGCACCGATTGGATCCTATCATTCACTGACAGCAGGATCCGAAACCGCCGTGGCGGGGATCGCGCTGTTCCCCGCCTGCATTGAAGATCCCGCAATATTGCGAGATCTTTGGTGCTCACGTGATAGCCGGGCTCCTGCCGAGACCCCGGAAGCTATCAGAGACCGCTTCCTGTGAGTGGTTGGCAAGCGCTGTCAACCACTGACAGTGCGCATTTGTGACAGGTCCCGATGTGCTGCAGCTCATCGGGACCTGTCACAAGCGATCAGATGCTGCAGCACTGTGGCACCCAATGGAGCTATGTAAAATTAACAATCAAGTGAAAAATAAGGTTTTTAAAAACATGAAGAAAAAACCCCCATAAAAGTTAAAATCACCCCCTTTTCACCCATTCAAAAACAAAGGATTAAACCAATAAAAAAATACACATATTTGGTATTGCCGCGTTCAGAAACGCTCAATTTATCAATATATAAAATAAATCATTGGGAGGCGTAAACTGCGTAACAGAAAAAAAGGTCCAAACTCCAAAATTAAGGGTTTTCTTGTCACCGCAACATTGCCATAAAATGCAATAACTGGAGATCAAAACAGCCCATCCACCCAAAAATGGTATCAATATAAATGTCAGCTCAAGCTGAAAAAGTAAGCCATAACACAGCCCCAGATCCCGAAAAATGAGAACGCTATGGGTCGCAGAATATGGCGCAAAAATGTGATTTTTTTTTTTTACATTTTTTTCAAATTTCAGAATTTTTTTTCACCACTTAGACACCCGTAAAAATATACATGTTTGGTATCTACGCACTCGTACCAACCCAAGGCATTACACCATCACGTCAGTTTTACCATATAGTGAACATTGTGACTGAAAAAATGTTTTATTGCACTTTTTTTGCAATTTCACTGAACTTGGATTTTTTCCCATTTTCCTGTACACTATATGGTAAAATAAATGATTGCATCTGAAAGTACAACTCGTCCCGCAAAGAAACAAGCCGTCATATGTCTGTTTGACGGAAAAATAAAAAAGTTATGGCTCATGGAAGCAGGGGAGCAAAAAATGAAAATGAAAATCTAAAAATTGCCGGGTGGTGAAGAGGTTAATTTTTGCCAGAGATGTATACCAGTGACCACAAGGCCTTTTCCTTTTTTCAGGATCTAATGGGGTGTTTTTTAACAGTTTTTTTAGTTCTTTTTGTATGTTTATAATTAGTTTATAATTAGTTGTAATCAATAATATTTGTAATTATTTACATTTTTTGCGCTGTATTAATTTTTAGATAATCTTTTTGGTTGGTCATTTATTTATATTTACATTAGTATATTTTGGGCTCCACTAGAGTTCATGAATCTGTTTGTGTTTATATTATGGGCTTCTTGGTTCAATTTTGGTTCCTACCATATTTTTTTGATTGGAAGACTCACTTTTACTCCCCAACATTGTGGGTGTGTGTATTTATAGTGTGAATGTATGGTCTGGCTGTTGCTCTGGTGGGTCAGTGGGGGTGGAGTGGGTCACCGGAGGCTGCAGTATCTCTTGCCAGTGATTAGGCATGCCCGCTGTTTAAGTAACTTTATTATTCACTGCCCATCACCTCTCAGCATTGAAGCCAGTACCGAGAGGTGAGTGAGATGATGGGCAGGGGGGCGTAGGGTATATTAAATTCTCTTGGACACCTGCTGCAGAGGTGGACGATCACGTGTGCCTGATATTAAAGAAAATAGATATTTATTGCTTCCCATGCACACTGCAAAGTAGCAGTGAATATCCTGGCAGGCGAGAGCGGACAGATGATTATACTCACCGTTCATCGCTCCCCTGCAACCGCGCAACATGTTCCTCTTATGCTGGGAGCTGATGTATGTGGGAGCACAGCACACAACAGTGATGACAATGTACTTATACTCTGATCAGTATATGCAGTTCACCTCTCGCAGATGCAGATAAAAAAGGAGTCCTGGGCAAGAACAATATATGGGCCTTTTATAATCTGACAGCTCATAATAATGTACAATTCCATCTGTTTTGTTGGTAGAAATGGGCCCCTTTACCTTATTGGTCTATCTGCAACTGTGAAAGGGAGTGGGAACAGCAGAAGATGCATTCAACTAGATTTGGCAACGTCTGCAAGAACGTCGTCATCTGTTGGTTAAAGTTAATTGGAACTCAATGACAATGAAGCTGTTTTTTCATGGGAAGCAATTTGGAGAGACAGCAGGTCAAGTGGTAATTGTGGCGCAACTACGAAGCATAAAAGCTCGGGACACCAGAGAAGGGGAAGATTTAGTTCCAAGCTTGAGAAGGAAGTGGACGTGAGCAATAACGCAAAGCTACGGCTGCCATTGCTGAAGAAGTACCAAGAAGGGCCTACACACTTGATAAGGTCTGAGTTATATTGGTTTTAAAAGAAGACCAGACTACGTCAGTTACCTAAACCCATACTACATAGGTCAAGCACCAAAGTCCGAATACCAGCTCCAGAAGGAACCTGAGGGCTGACTAATGAACAACGTCGCCAGAATATGATCTGAGTGAGACGGCCGTTGCTTCCTGTTCAGACATATGGTACTCAGTGGGGAAAGCTATCCTCTGGTATTGAACTTGTAACTTAGGGGGTTGCACTATAGTTCTGTTAGAACCCGTGTGTTTGTTGATACATTAAATCGTTTAGTTAACTGGGATGGCCCCTTTACACGCAGCTACAGGTGACAGGTTTACCACAGGTAACTTACTGGTTGCAGTGAAATCATGGAGACATGGTTCTATCTTGTTGCTGTGTACAAATGGAACTATGTCTCCATGATTTCACTGCAACCAGTAAGTTACCTGTGGAAAACCTGTCACCTGTAGCTGCGTGTAAAGGGGCCAGGACTGTAAATAGGGCTGGGTTTACAATGACAGTTCTTTGACAGAAAGACCGTGACTATTTCCTTAGCGTTCCACATCTCCTTTATTTGTGTGACTGAGTTGTCTTACTTATATAGTTGCATCCTCGTTACTTGTGTACAGCAGCACAGGTTACCCCTGCAGTAACCGCTCCACATGTCGCACATTGTGCTGGTTGGGTGTAACCCATAGAAGTGGATGGAGACCTGAGAGATAGATCTGTGAATATGACTCCATATAAGACCTCTGTGCCGCACAGGCTGTGTGCTGGATGATGCAACAACCCTACTTATTACCCTTATATAGTGAGTTGGGGAAGAACTACAAGTACCAACTGCTCTAGTGATGTACATAGTGGGAGGGCCCAATGCTCTGGATGATAAAGCTTCATGATGAGGGGCAACAAACCCTTATGGCCACTTTACACACGGCAACAGGAAGATAGAAAACGGCAGGTGTCGGAGACAATTGTACCTTTTACCTTCAAAACACCTTGCAGATACCTGAATTACACGCAGCCACTTCAAGGTGTTTTGAAGGTAAAAGGTACAATTGTCTCCGACACCTGCCGTTTTCTATCTTCCTGTTGCCGCGTGTAAAGTGGCCATTAGGGGTTTCTAATTATTCCAGATTTCTTGGCAGGTGAAAACCTGCATTTTTTTGCAGCATTTTTACCGCGTTATTATTTGCTGCGTTTTTTCAGCGTTTTTGCCCATAGAACAGTGAAAAAGCACAGAAAAGAATTGACACTCAATCTTTCCAAAACACAACAAAACCTGAGCAGGTTTCAGTTTCTGCAAAGAAATTAAACCAATGTGTGTGCACAGCTTTTACCTGAATCACATAGGTTTTGCTGGAAATCAAAATGCAGGTTTAGATTAGCATAAAACCATGGTAAAAACTGAGCACCAAAATGCAGTGAAAACATAGTGTGTGAACATAGCCTAAAACTGTAATAAAGATCCTGCTGTGACACAAGCCTGTATACAACCCAGGCACCTAATATAATCCAAAATGGAGCATAATGTGACCAGATGACACACAGAGAACACAGGACAGGGGACGGTAGGATCCAGCACTGATTACAATCACCCTTGGGCGGCTGGAGATGTGTCCAGTCAGAAGAGGAGGCGGCAGTCTGTATCTCCCATATTATACTACAAAAACAGAAAAAACAGGCATGTTCATATTTAGTTAGGCTCCCATCAGAAAAAGGTCACCTTGCCATAGTTGATGGGCTCACATGGATTGGACAATTTATGTACTAAGAACCTTCATTTATACTAAAAGATAAAAACCTTTTTTCAAAAATTTTCATATAGCAGTAATGCAGCAATTCTTTTTCCAAATGGCAGTAATGCAGCTCAAATTTCATGTGATATATACAGTATATGCATATGTCTTGGTGTTTACAGAGTGCTGTTATATCTTTATGTTTGTAGGATGACGGATCATCTCTGCATCAGACAAACAATATGGCCGACATTACGGTTCCTGTCACTCAGCTTTCCCAGACTCTATAATATGGAATCTATCCAATTAAGCTGGTAATGTGAGGGGGACGTGTCATTACTCCATGTGCTATTCAGGGTGTGTGAAGTTCAGAGATGCCCCTGTCAGAGCGGTGATGGTGGCTGTATTTATTGTCATCCTGACGATTCTGAAGAAAACCGCGGCACACTCTGGAAAAGTAAAACTCCTTCTTTATTTTAAACAGGTAAAAGCTGGTGTATAGACAGCAGCTGTTTCGCACGTTTGTGCTTCATCTGTGGACCTGTTGAAACACAAACATGCGAAACAGCTGTTTGAAATAAAGAAGGAGTTTTATTTTTCCGAAGCGTGATATGGTTGTCTTCAGAATCGGATTGATTTGTCTTGCCTGGACTAGGCTTGAACTGCCAAGCACCATCACTGGGACTCCGGAAGCACTGGCTGTTCAGCTACATGGTACGTCATCTGCCCAGTTCTCTTTATAAAATGAAAAAACAGATAAGGCGCAATGAGGGGTACCTATGTAACATAGATTTTATCGTAGGATTTTTATATATATTCCTCACCTTCCTATGTTGTGCGCCTCTGCACAACACCAGTTATCGTCTGAACTCCGGGCACCGCTCTCCCCCACAGCCGTCGCTCCGGCGCCCTCCCGGAAGCGACGGTCACGTGACCCGCGATTCGGATATACGTCACTGCAGGTCCTTCTCCTGTTGATCCTAGTTGCCTAGTAACAGGTCCTTCGGCTTGGTAAGTATCCAGCGTTCTTAATCTTCCTCCTCCCGCAGCAGCTCCTACCAGCTCCCCTTCTGGGGGTCCACAATATTACAACTACAAAAAGCGGTCTTGTTGGAGCGCTAGGAAGGAGTATAACAGTGATTCAATTGAAGTATACAACCTTTATTGCGTTCCCTAATGGTACCTTTACACGTCGATACAGAAGGTTGGAAACAACCGGGTGTCTCACGTGCACGAGCACGTTCCAACGGCTGCAAACGGTACCCGATACCGCCTTTACACGCTGCTACAAAGTGCTCTACAGTTGGTTTAATCTATCTCTGGAGGCACCGCCGGGTGCCACAAGTTACCTTCTGTAGAGCACCTTCCCTCATTTACACGCCGTTACAGAAGGTAATGTGGGAGGACCTGGGGCAGCTGGGACAACACATAGGCATGCCAGAGTTGTGGATTACGAGACGCTCGTACAGTGATTGGACAATGCAATAGCATCATGATTGGCCAGCCAGCGCAGGAAGGCTGGCTAATACATGATGCTATTGCAATTGTGTAGTGTGACTAGTCAGCTCCTTAAATGTGCCGCCCTATGCAGCGACAACTAATCGTAATGCAGGAGCGTCCACCAATGATCGCTGAAGGGGGGCGGTTTCCCGGAGGCTGTGTCACGCCCCAGGGAGTTAACTAGGTGGCGAAAAAACCTTCCTGTACCTCATTTAGACGCCACTACCATTGGGTTGAAACCAACCTGTTTTAGAGCACTGCTCTGAAACAGGTGTCGACAGTGACGGGTGGCAATAACCTACTTTACACGCCGCTACCTCGGGTTGTTTTGACGGTGCAAGATACATTTGTCTCCGACACCCGGTTGTTTCCAACCTTCTGTAGCGGCGTGTAAAGGTACCATTATAGTTCTACAACATGTTTCGACAGTCCAGCTGCTGTCTTCCTCAGGTGATATAAGGGAAATTAAAAAACACTGACTTTATAAAGGAAATGGTAATTTCAGCCTAAGATCCTAATAGGTTAATTACAAAATGAAACCTTCATTAACCCTTAATATCCCTGCATTCCTAGCAGATCAAATATAAATCCATTCCTCTATATTACATATTATATAGAATCCATAAAATTCATAAAAATTACTGTCCTTAAAACCACATTTAAAAGAAGTGTTTTAAAATGAATTCCATTATTATTATCATACCACCACTACCCATATCATATTCCATACAAAAATGCTTTATACAAAACAAACTCTTATATACAATAATAATAACAATATTAACAATAATATATAAGATAAAATATAAAAAATATATTAAAAAAAAAATATATATATATATATATATATATATATATATATATATATATATATATTTATACTGTATACAGTTGCGGCCAAAAGTATTGACACCCCTGCAATTCTGTGAGATAACACTCAGTTTCTTCCTGAAAATGTTGCAATCACAAATTCTTTGGTATTATTATCTTCATTTAATTTGTCTTCAATGAAAAAACCCAAAGGAGAATGAAGCAAAAAGCAAAACATTGATCATTTTACACAAAACTCTAAAAATGGGCCAGACAAAAGTATTGGCACCCTCAGCCTAATACTTGGTTGCACAACCTTTAGCCAAAATAAGTGCGATCAACTGCTTCCGGTAACCATCAATGAGTTTCTTACAATGCTCTGTTGGAATTTTAGACCATTCTTCTTTGGCAAACTGCTCCAGGTCCCTGATATTTGAAGGGTGCCTTCTCCAAACTGCCATTTTTAGATCTCTCCACAGGTGTTCTATGGGATTCAGGTCTGGACTCATTGCTGGCCACCTTAGAAGTCTCCAGTGCTTTCTCTCAAACCATTTTCTAGTGCTTTTTGAAGTGTGTTTTGGGTCATTGTCCTGCTGGAAGACCCATGACCTCTGAGGGAGACCCAGCTTTCTCACAATGGGCAATACATTATGCTGTAAAATTTGTTGGTAGTCTTCAGACTTCATAATGCCATGCACACGGTCAAGCAGTCCAGTGCCAGAGGCAGCAAAGCAACCCCAAAACATCAGGGAACCTCCGTCATGTTTGACAGTAGGGATCATGTTCTTTTCTTTGAATGCCTCTTTTTTTCTCCTGTAAACTCTATGTTGATGCCTTTGCCCAAAAAGCTCTACTTTTGTCTCATCTGACCAGAGAACATTCTTCCAAAAGTTTTGGCAAACTCCAGCCTGGCTTTTTTATATCTCGGGGTAAGAAGTGGGGTCTTCCTGGGTATCCTACCATACAGTCCCTTTTCACTCAGAAGCCGACAGATAGTACAAGTTGACACTGTTGTACCCTCGGACTGCAGCGCAGCTTGAACTTGTTTGGATGTTAGTCGAGGTTCTTTATCCACCATCCGCACAATCTTGCGTTGAAATCTCTCGTCAATTTTTCTTTTCCGTCCACATCTAGGGAGGTTACATCTAGGGAGGTTAGCCACAGTGCCATGGGCTTTACACTTTTTGATGACACTGCGCACGGTAGACACAGGAACATTCAGGTCTTTGGAGATGGAACTCAGTCAGGGTTGCCCCCACACTCTACAGCTCCGGAACGTTATCCTCCTCCTCCTCCTCTTCAGCCTCCACAACAGTCCCAAGCTGGATGGTCTGCTGCACTCGGCCAAGCGGCAACAGGCTGTGCTGTGCTGAAGCTAATATGCGTAGGTGACAAACCCACAACCTGTTGATGCTGCACTTAATTTAAAAGTGGTGTATTGCTACGGTCCCCTAGAAATTGGGACAGGAAGGTCGAGCGAGATGATGTTGGCGTTTCTCGCGGCCCAATTTGAGCTTGCTCACAGCCTCGGCCTCTGCATGCACCACCATCACGTCCAGTTCCTCGTCCCTTGCCACCGGCCTTGCGCATTTTGAATGGTATGCTATATACACCTCCTGTATACAACTAACTGAAGGAGTCCAATGAATGGTTTTTAGATGGATTGATGGAATTAGTATTACAGACTAGACACCTGCTACAAATGCTGTGTACAGGCAGACAGCGTCTTGTGAGGTCTAGAAAGTGGAGCTATATACCCCTCTTGCCTATAGAGATTTAAATTAATCCTTAACATGACTGTTTTGGGATGGAGAGAGGAGATTTAAAGCCAGAACACCAACCACAGATGTGATGCTGGCTGGTATACTGGCACACCTAACTTTCCTATATACCCTGCCTGCTTGTATACAGCTAATTAGTCCTCAGAAGGACTGTTGTTTGTGTTAGATTAGCACAGCCCTGTGCCTACACTAGCTAAAAGGCTCGAAATCTGTCCCCGAATCAGCAGCCGCTCTCCCTACACTGACTGTCTATGGCGCAGAGTGACGAGCACAGCGTGGTCAGGTCTTATAAAGACCTGATGATGCTGTGCTCCCAGCCAATCACTGTAATGCCACATCCAACATGGCTGTGGCATTACAGTGTCTGGTAGCCAATCCCTGCATGTGGGCTGGCTCCATGCAGGGAGGTGGACCCGAGCATGAGCACGAGTATGGTGACATTACTCGGTGCTCGCCGAGCATCCCGAGTACCGTGATAGTAGTGTGAGTACCGAGAAGTGATGAGCATGCTCACTCATCACTACTGATCACTATATACTATATATATATACTGTACAGGTGTATGAGGAGGAGAGTCCTGATCACAGGAGCTGACAGTCTGACCACACAGGAATGATAAAGAGCCTGTATACTGATCACTATATACTATATATATATATATATATATATATACACTGTATAGGTGTATGAGGAGGAGAAGAGCTTGTATACTGATCACTATATACTATATATATATACACACTGGACAGGTGTATGAGGAGGAGAGTTCTGATCACAGGAGCTGACAATCTAACCACACAGGAATGAAAAAGAGCCTGTATACTGATCACTATATACTATATATATATATACACTGGACAGGTGCATGAGGAGGAGAGTCCTGATCACAGGAGCTGACAATCTAACCACACAGGAATGATAAAGAGCCTGTATACTGATCACTATATACTATATATATACACTGTACAGGTGTATGAGGAGGAGGAGAGCCTGTATACTGATCACTATATACTATATATATACAGATAGGAGCGCAAATTCAAAGTTCGAATTTCGCGCCAATTTGCAACCCGAGATACACGCCCCGGGATACACGGGTTCGGCCGACGGTGGCCGCAGCGCGCGCGAGACAGCGGGAGATGACCGGCTGGAGAGCCGCTGACCGGAGCTCAGCCACGGCTACCTGCAGCACAGAGGTCC